>WNWK01003883.1:0-153596 GCA_009830355.1 Cherax destructor
CAAGACCCCATGTTCACTGAAGCAGCCGTGCGGTGGGACATCCTGGCAGACTCCTCCAGTAGACCAGCTCCTCCCAAAGAGCACAAACAGTCCCACTGGGACAAACCGATCATGGAAAAAATTGCCAACACAATGCTCACCAACGCTTCAGGAAAGGACAAAGCTCGTCTCCTAGCGGTGAAGGCACCACACTCAGGAGATTTCCTTCTAGCTGTTCCCAACTCCTCTCTGAAGACTCGACTCGACCCACAGGCCATTCGGATTGGTGTTGCTCTTCGCCTAGCCACCCACATACTCACCGAACATAGGTGTATTTGCGGCAGGGCGACGGCTGATCAATCCGGACTTCATGGTCTAGTGTGTCACACATCAGAAGGGAAGTATGCTAGACATGAGGAGGTCAATGACATCATAAAGAGAAGCCTCGCCACAGCCCGTTGCCCAGCTCAACGGGAACCCCAAGTGCAGAGGTCTGATGGAAGTCAAAAGCGTCCTGATGGAGCCACTATGCTACCCTGGAAGGATGGTAAGCAGATTGCTTGGGACTACACCTGTGCTGCCACAATGGCAGACACCTACTTGCCATACTCCGTAGCCGAAGGGGTGGAGCTGCCAGCCACAGGGAGACCCAGAAGGCCCGCAAATATGAAGGCCTTTCCCCTTGCTATAACTTCATCCCAATAGGGTCGGAGACCCATGGAGCATGGAGCAAGTGTGCTCTAAAGTTTCTCAAAGAGCTGGGTGAAAAACTCATCATAGAAACCAAGGACCACAGGGCGACCAGCTTCCTCTTTCAGAGACTCACCTCTTTAAGGGGGGCTCCTTGTCGTGGTAAAGAGGCTATCGGTCTGAGGAATTGGACCTCTTGGTCTTCTTCCTCAGACCGAACCTAATTACCCCCCAATCCCCCCTCCCTTTTCCCATCTTCCCCATCCTCCCTTTTCCCTTTCCTCCTCCTCCTCCTCCTCATCCCTCCCTTATTTCCTTCCCAGTTTTACCCTGGGAGCTTCTCTCCCCAGGCATTCTAGTTCCTAGGTAGGGGGAAGGGTATCGTGGTCCATCCCATTCCGTTGAGGTCCTTGGCGGTGGTGTAGTTTGCCGTGGAATCTGGATCGCCTGGGGATGTCCCGATCCCTCTCCGGTCACCCGGGGGGTGGACTTGGGTATCTTTCGGGCGCGGTGTATCTCTGGAGGCCACCTTTCGGATTCCGGGGTGGTGGCCGAAGGCGGTATGCTTGTGGCAGATATCCGGCCGCCCTCTTTTGTCCACCGAGATGGCTCGGTGGATGTGAGGTTGCTATCCCGGATTGCTGGTTTACTGGCATGAAGGGTAGGGTATGGCACGGGTTCCATGCTGCATCTGCACCACTTGCGGTGTTGAGGTCCTCTTGGGCATGGAGGGGGATTTACGCTCCCTTTCATTCCTCCTAGGAGCTATTCCTCCACGTTCCCCCCTTTTTTTTTATTCTTTTTTTTTTTATTTCTTTTTTTTCTTAAAAATAAAAAGAAAGAAGTAACTTAACCATGGCTGACCCAATCCATGAACCCACTACCCCCGGGCCCCTTCCTGATACCGCACCCAGTACTGACCCTGCCTCGTTAACGGATGACTCTTTGGACACCTCTCATGCCCCTGTACATCTTGCTGGTGCTGGTTCGTCACCTGCTTCAGGTACCAGGGACCCGACTGGCCCTTTCAATACGTCTGACCTTCGCTCTTCTCTGACCTTGATTCCGGCTTCTTCCTCGACGGTGCGGCAATTTTCGAATCGCTCGCCCGTCTCCCATCGGACCACCCCCGGTCCCACACCCAAACGACCAAGACCCACACATGACGATTCGACACTCCCTTCTCGTTCATCGCAGAAACGACCAGCTCGTCACGCACTCCCCTTAAACTCTCTGTTTCAAACTACTCAATGGACAAAGTTTTTTACTCTTCGTCCAACTTCTCCTAATACCTATCTTTCAGACCATAGTATTGGTAAGGCTCTGCTACGCCATGTTGGTCAAAACATCTCATTTCACGCTCTCAAGAGCGGCACTCGCATCATCACGGTCCAGAATGCTGGCCAAGCTCGTGATCTTTCTCTTCTTACAACTATTGATACTACTCCTGTTACTATTGACAAGCACCATTCCCTCAATTCTTGTTGTGGTTCTGTCATTTTGCCCCACACCATTGTCCAACAGAATTTCCAGACATGTGGTGATGACATTTTCGAGCAGCTTGAGCTCCAGGAACTCCCTATCCTTAAAGTTGACACTTTTGTCCTCCCAGCCAATAAGCGAAGACGTTATCCTTGCAATATAGCTCGTTTAACGTTTGACTGCCGAGAACTGCCACCTTCGGTCTACATTGCAGGTCAACGTTTACAAGTTCGAAAGGTGACCCTACACAGCAGCAGTGTAGAAACTGCTGGCGTTTTGGTCATCCAGCAAAATATTGCAGGTCCATGGCCGAATGCCCAGTCTGTGGTGCTGATGACCATGCCAGTTCTTCTTGTACTCTACCTCCCTCTTGCCTTAACTGTCATGAGGCACATCCTTCATATTCTCGCCGTTGTCAGGTTTACCTGAATGAGCGGGAAATCCGTTGTCTCAAAGAGGCGGAAGGCTTCTCATAGCTATGGCTGTCTCTCATCTTCGCCTTCAAGGAAACTTCCCCGTATTTCCTATTCTCGCATTGCTAAACGTCACCCCGCTTCTGGGATCCCAACTTCCACGGCTTCCTCTGTGGTCGCCTCATCCTCAGTCACCCCTGTCTCGAATCCTTTTGATGTTCTTGGCTCCGAGGTCCCTACCTCGGCTTCCCATACTATCCACACTCCTTCCTCTATTCACTCGCACAGTTCTGAGTCTACTCGTCCTACACCTAAACCTCAGCGCCCCCCCTCTTATAAGCCCGGCAAAAAATCCCTATTGCCAGGTTCTTCGCCTCCGACTAGTTCTGTAACGTGTGTGGAGGTTCATCCTCCTCCTCATACACTACCTTCATCCCCTGTCCCCTCCCAAGTCCCTACGACAGTTTCCTCTTCTACCTCCTCGTCCTCTACTTTAGTACAGTCTATAGACTCCCGGATAGTTTCTTCCATTTCTAATGTAGTCTCCCATTCTGCATCTTTGACTTCCGAAACACTGGAAGCTATTGCAGAATATATTTCAGAGACTGGGCCGATGATGGACACTACTCCATCTGAGGTTCCTCATCTCTCTTCTTCGTCTCAAACCCCCTTCCTTCACAACGTCCTCCTCCCTCTCTGATTACAGGTCTTCCGCTGCCTCCACACGTGGACTTTTCTAACCCTAGTCCATAGCTTCCTCTCACTTCCACTTCTATCTTTTTCTCCATAAATCATGGCTTATTTGCAGTGGAATATCCGAGGCCTCAGGGGTAACAGGGTGAGCTTCAGGTGTTGCTCTCCCAGTTTTCCCTATTGGGGTCTGTTTGCAAGAACCCAAATTACAATCCACTGTTATCAGGCCCTTTTCAGGCTATAATTTGTTATATTCATCGGATCCTTTTTCCGATGGAACCTTTAACGAAAGTGCTCTTCTTATATGCACTGGTGTTCCATACTGTCAGCTCTATGTCACTTCTTCCTTACATTACACCGCAGCCCGTATCCACTTGAATAAGTGGTATACACTCTGTTCTTTATATCTCTCCCTTCCGGGCATTGTCTATCCCAGATATTGATTTTCTGGTTTCTTCCTTACCGCCACCCCTTCTTTACTTGGCGATTTTAACGCGCACCACTTTCTCTGGGGAGGGTCGCACTGTGACTCCCGTGGCATTCAGTTGGAGGCATTTCTTGCTTCTCTTCCCCTCCATGTTTTAAATACGGGTACTCCTACCCATTTTGATCCCCGAACTCATTCTTTCTCCTGCATCGATCTTTCCATCTGCTCTTCATCAACTGTCCTTGACTTCACCTGGTCTGTCCTCCCAGACTTACATGACAGCGATCATTTCCCAATCATCCTAAAGTCCCCTCTGTTTTCTCCACCTCCTCATTGCCCACGCTGGCAATTTGACCGGGCGAAATGGGACCTTTACGCACATCTTACTGCCTTTCATGAGGTTCCTACCTCGTCCTTCATTGATGAGGTTTTACATCTCTTTTCGTCCTCCATCTTCACAGCGGCTTCACATTCTATTCCCCAAACCTCGGGCAAGCATCCTCAGAAGTGCGTGCCTTGGTGGTCTCCTACTTGTGCTCGGGCAGTGCGTTTGAAACGCGCTGCATGGGGCAGGTATCGGTATAACAGAACCACAGAGAGACTCCTTGATTTCAAGCAGAAGAGAGCTATTGCTCGCCGTGTCATACGTGATGCTAAACGCACTTGCTGGCGAGAGTATGTTTCTACTGTCACTTCGGCTTCCTCGATGAGTGCAGTCTGGAAGAAAGTGCGGAAATTGAGTGGTAAATTCTCCCCCGACCCGGCTCCTGTTCTTCAGGTTGCTGGTGTCGATATAGCACACCCTCTTGCCGTTGCCACTGAAATTGGTAATCATCTCGTCTGCATTTCTCAGGGGCTACATCTATGCCCCTCGTTCCTTTCTTCTAAGTCTGCCAGCGAGTTAAAGCCCTTAGATTTTTCTTCTCTTAGAGAAGAATCCTATAATGTGCCTTTTACCCTTCAAGAACTGGAGGCAACACACACTGCTTGCCGATCATCGGCAGCTGGGCCAGACGGCATACATATTCGTATGCTACAGCATTTACATCAGTCTGCTCTTACTGTCCTCTTACGACTCTTTAATCTTATATGGTCGCAAGAGTTATTCCCCAGCTGTGGAAGTCTGCTATTGTTCTCCCTTTTCGAAAACCAGGTGCTACGGGACGTGATCCCTCTCACTACCGTCCCATCGCTCTTACCAGTGCAGTTTGCAAGGTGATGGAACGTCTAGTTAATAGACGTTTGATGTGGTATTTAGAGACTCACAGTAGTCTCTCCCCTAGTCAGTATGGCTTCCGTAAGGGCCGTTCTGCCATTGACCCCTTGCTGCGCTTGGATACGTATATTCGTAATGCCTTTGCGAATAACCATTCGGTTATCGCTATCTTTTTCGACCTTGAGAAGGCTTATGATACAATTTGGAGATATAATATCTTGGCCCAAGCCCACTCCTTAGGCCTCCGAGGCAACCTACCATTCTTTCTTAAGGCTTTCTTAACTGACAGACATTTCCGGGTCGGGTTAGTAATGAACTCTCCCGGAATTTGTCCAAGCTGAAGGTGTCCCCCAGGGATGTGTTCTGAGCACAACACTTTTTCTGCTTGCTATAAATAATCTGGCATCTGTTCTCCCATCCAATATTTGGTCATCGCTCTATGTGGATGACTTTGCTATAGCTTGTGCAGGTGCTGACTGTCACCTCATTGCAGTTTCCCTCCAGCATGCCATCAACCGGGTTTCTGATTGGGCCACCACTCACGGGTTTAAATTTTCTAGTGGCAAAACTCATCAAATTACGTTCACTAGACGTTCAGTGGTCTCTGATCATCCATTGTACCTATACGGCTCACGTATCCCAGAACGTGATACAGTCAGGTTTCTCGGCCTCCTGTTTGACCGCAGATTGTCCTGGAAACCTCACATTACCTCTCTGAAGGCGACTTGTCATAGCCGGCTGAACCTTCTTAAAACCCTCGCACATCTTTCATGGGGAGCTGATCGTAGAACTCTCCTTCGTCTACATTCGGCCCTTATTCTATCGAAACTCGATTATGGTGACCAGATATATTCGGCAGCCTCTCCTGCCACTCTTTCCAGCCTTAATCCCATCCATCACCAGGGATTACGCTTATGCCTTGGTGCTTTTCGTTCTTCCCCGGTTGAGAGCCTCTATGTAGAAGCGAACATTCCATCCTTGTCCGATCGTCGCGATGCACATTGCATTCGCTATTATGTTCGCTCTCATGACCTCCGCAATCCTTCCATGTATAGGATTGTCACAGATGTTAGTAGACGCTCGTTATTTGTTCGTCGCCCCTGTTTACTTCGTCCCTTTTCTCTTCGTCTGCATTCACTCTTGTCTTCCCTTCAGCTTCCGCCTTTATATGTTCATGTGGCTTCACCCTTTCCTCTACCCCCTTGGGAAGTTCCTGCTGTCCGCGTCTGTTCTATTCCTCTACCTTGCGCGAAAGCCCAACTGCCTACGGCGGCTTCTCGCTCTTTCTTTCTAGACCATTTCCGTTCTCATTCCCATGCCATCGCAGTATACACCGATGGTTCAAAGTCATCTGACGGCGTCGGATTCGCAGCAGTGTTTCCGGACAGCGTCGTACGAGGGCATCTATTACCCTCGGCTAGCATATTTACGGCTGAATTGTATGCCATTCTTGTGGCACTTATCCGTATTGCATCTATGCCTGTATCACCATTTGTGGTCGTTTCAGACTCCCTTAGTGCTTTACAGGCTATCCGTAAAATTGATACACCTCACCCCCTAGTTCTTCGTATCCACCTTTGGTTACGCCGTATCTTTAGCAAGCATAAAGATATTGTCTTTTGTTGGGTCCCTGGTCATGTTGACGTACAGGGCAATGAACAGGCAGACACTGCTGCGCGGTCAGCAGTACATGACCTTCCAGTTTCATATAGAGGTGTTCCTTTCACGGACTATTTTGCGGTCATTGCTACCCACCTTCGCACGCTGGTCTGACCTGCTGAATAACAAACTTCATTCTATTAAACCGGTTATAGGTTTCTGGCCTTCTTCTTGTCACCAATGTCGAGGTTGGGAGACTACACTCTCCCGTCTTCGCACCGGCCACACTCGTCTTACTCACGGGTATCTCATGGAGAGGCTCCCTGCCCCTCTCTGTGAGCATTGTCAGGTTCCAGTGTCTGTTCGACATATCCTGTTGGACTGCCCACTCTATCAACGAGCACGCAGAATTTACCTCCAACGACGTCTTCGCTCTGCGGCCCTTTCTTTACCTTCCCTTCTTGCAGATGGACCCTCCTTTAATCCTGACTCTCTCATTGACTTTTTGACAGAAACTGACTTACTACACAAACTCTGAAGATTATACCTCTAGCACCTCCCTCAGTCCCTTCTACCTCGATCTCTTGCTACCCTCCACCCCTGCACTATCCACCGTCATCTTGCACTCCATACCCTACTAATCGTCCATCTCCCTCTTACAACCCACTCTCCCTGCATCCTGCAATAACCTGCAGCGCTGTATAACCCCTGTGGTTTAGCGCTTCTATTTGATTATAATAATAATAATAATTTCAGAGACTCAGTGTTGCGATCCAGAGAGGAAATGCCTGCAGCATTCTGGGCACGCGGCCCACTGCCGGGGAGCTGGACGAAGTATTTGACATTTAGCTCTGAGTTGTTATCTATGTTGTTTTACTCCCTATTGTATTCTTGTCAATGTATTTTGTCTTGAAATAAATTTTATATATATTCAAAAGATGGGGTGGTAGGGGAAGTGGAATATTCAAATGGTTTCAGAAAGAAATCTAAATATTCTTCCTTGAAGCCTTTTTATCCACTTCTCCGAGGCTATGGGACCCACAATTTACACCAGAGGTGGACCCCATCCTATATATATATATATATATATATATATATATATATATATATATATATATATATATATATATATATATATATATCGCAAAACTAAATTAATTTTAATAGTAGAAAGAAACAAGAGAATCCGGAAGCCATAATATTGATGACAGTGCCGTCAGTGTGGGGGCAGCGCCCCACCCTACGACCGCCATCAGTCTGAAAATGTAAACAAAAGTCAATGCGACTCGTAACGTCATATTAACTTTCAATTACTGCATTTATGAGGCGATAAAAAATAGGATTTAGTGTTTGATAAACGAATTTTATGGGGAGTTTTTAAAAGAAAAAATCGTTCATTTCCGCTCAAATTCGCGGTCAGTGCTTGGGAAGGAAGGAAGGAAGGGGAGGCAAGGGGAAGGAAGGAAGGAAGGGGAGGCAAGGGAAAGAAGGAAGGGGAAGGAAGGAAGGAAGGAAGGGGAGGCAAGGGGAAAGAAGGAAGGGGAAGGAAGGGGGAGGCAAGGGAAGGAATGAAGGGGAGGCAAGGGAAAAGGAAGTGGGAGGCAAGGGGAAGGAAGGAAGGGGAGGCAAGGGGAAGGAAGGAAGGAAGGGGGAGGCAAGGGGAAAGAAGGAAGGGGAGGCAAGGGGAAGGAAGGAAGGGGGAGGCAAGGGAAGGAAGGAAGGGGGAGGCAAGGGGAAAGAAGGAAGGGGAGGAAGGGGAAGGAAGGAAGGGGAGGCAAGGGGAAGGAAGGAGGAGGAGGCAATGGAAGGTAGGAAGGAAGGGGAGGCAAGGGGAAGGTATGAAGGAAGGGAGGCAAGGGGAAGGAAGGGGAGACAAGGGGAAGGAAGAGGGAGGCAAGGGGAAGGAAGGAAGGACGGAAGGAAGGGGAAGGCAAGGGGAAGGATGGAAGTGGGAGGCAAGGAGGAAGGATGGAAGGAAGGGGAGGCAAGGAGGAAGGAAGGAAGGAAGGGGAGGCAAGGGGAAGGAAGGAAGGAAGGGGAGGCAAGGGGAAGGAAGGAAGGAAGGAAGTGGGAGGCAAGGGAAGGAAGGAAGGAAGTGGGAGGCAAGGGGAAGGAAGGAAGGGGAGGCAAGGGGAAGGAAGGAAGGGGGAGGCAAGGGGAAGGAATGAAGGGGGAGGCAAGGGAAAGGAAGGAAGGGGGAGGCAAGGGGAAGGCAGGGGGAAACTAGATTCACTGCCAATTCAAAAAGAAGCCAGATTGGAAGCCAATTTAATGAAAGTCAAATTCCCTGTTCATTTCAGTTGGAATTCACCAAGAGTGGTTGTCTGGGAAGTACTTTTATACTATCACTGGGAAGTACTTTTAAATTATCACTGGGAAGTACTTTTATATTATCACTGGGAAGTACTTTTATATTATCACTGGGAAGTACTTTTATATTATCACTGGGAAGTACTTTTAAATTATCACTGGGAAGTACTTTTATATTATCACTGGGAAATGCTTTTAAATTATCACTGGGAAGTACATTTAAATTATCACTGGGAAGTACTTTTATATTATCACTGGGAAGTACTTTTATATTATCACTGGGAAATGCTTTTAAATTATCACTGGGAAGTACTTTTATATTATTTCTGGGAAGTACTTTTAAATTATCACTGGGAAGTACTTTTATATTATCACTGGGAAGTACTTTTATATTATCACTGGGAAGTAATTTCATATTATAACTGGGAAGTACTTTTAAATATAAAACCTAATTTTAATTGCCTGGGGAAGTAATAACTAAAACACATTGTTGCGACGGTGTCACGTGCGCTGCGACGGTGTCACGTGCGCTGCGACGGTGTCACGTGCGCTGCGACGGTGTGACGTGCGCTGCGACGGACGTGGGGGACGGTGACGCGCTGCGACGGTGTGACGTGCGCTGCGACGGTATGACGTGCGCTGCGACGGTATCACGTGCGCTGCGACGGTGTCACGTGCGCTGCGACGGTGTCACGTGCGCTGCGACGGTGTCACGTGCGCTGCGACGGTGTGACGTGCGCTGCGACGGTATCACGTGCGCTGCGACGGTGTCACGTGCGCTGCGACGGTGTCACGTGCGCTGCGACGGTGTCACGTGCGCTGCGACGGTGTCACATGCGCTATTTCAGGGCGGTTACTGAAGGCTCTCTCCCCACGCTCCCTGGCAACAATATTGACTTCAACATTAATGAAAATTGAAGAAATTTAAGACAGTTTGAACATACAACTGCGGCCACAACCGTCACTACTGCTGGTAGTTATATTACTACCGTCGATAATACCTACTACAAATACCCTTCCTACCAATTCTAATATTGTCTCTTGTAGCAGTAATAGAAGGGATATTAGCATGGTGGCTGTAATATAAACATGTTTAACTTTATATCTTAAACATGACTATTTTATGAAACCTATTTAATATGAGAGAGAGAAAGGAAGGATAGATTCTTAAGAGAAGCATTACTATGGTGGGTGTGCATGCAGCATGAGCGTGGTTGCATTTCCAGGCAGTATGAGTGTGTATAACGTGGTTGTATTTCCAGGCAGTATGAGTGTGTATAATGTGGTTGTATTTCCAGGCAGTATGAGTGTGTATAACGTGGTTGTATTTCCAGGCAGTATGAGTGTGTATAACGTGGTTGTTGTATTTGTAGGCAGTGTGAGCGTGTATAACGTGGTTGTATTTCCAGGAAGTATGAGTGTGTATAACGTGGTTGTTGTATTTGCAGGCAGTGTGAGCGTGTATAACGTGGTTGTATTTCCAGGCAGTATGAGTGTGTATAACGTGGTTGTTGTATTTGCAGGCAGTGTGAGCGTGTATAACGTGGTGGTTGTATTTGCAGGCAGTGTGAGCGTGTATAACGTGGTTGTATTTGCAGGCAGTATGAGTGTGTATAACGTGGTTGTATTTCCAGGCAGTGTGAGCGTGTATAACGTGGTTGTATTTGCAGGCAGTGTGAGCGTGTATAACGTGGTTGTATTTGCAGGCAGTGTGAGCGTGTATAACGTGGTTGTATTTCAGGCAGTGGATCGTGTATAACGTGGTTGTATTTGCAGGCAGTGGATCGTGTATAACGTGGTTGTATTTCAGGCAGTGTGAGCGTGTATAACGTGGTTGTATTTGCAGGCAGTGTGAGCGTGTATAACGTGGTTGTATTTGCAGGCAGTGTGAGCGTGTATAACGTGGTTGTATTTGCAGGCAGTGTGAGCGTGTATAACGTGGTTGTATTTGCAGGCAGTGTGAGCGTGTATAACGTGGTTGTATTTGCAGGCAGTGTGAGCGTGTATAACGTGGTTGTATTTGCAGGCAGTGTGAGCGTGTATAACGTGGTTGTATTTGCAGGCAGTGTGAGCGTGTATAACGTGGTTGTATTTGCAGGCAGTGTGAGGTGTATAACGTGGTTGTATTTGCAGGCAGTGTAGCGTGTATAACGTGGTTGTATTTGCAGGCAGTGTGAGCGTGTATAACGTGGTTGTATTTGCAGGCAGTGTGAGCGTGTATAACGTGGTTGTATTTGCAGGCAGTGTGAGCGTGTATAACGTGGTTGTATTTGCAGGCAGTGTGAGCGTGTATAACGTGGTTGTATTTCAGGCAGTGTGAGCGTGTATAACGTGGTTGTATTTGCAGGCAGTGTGAGCGTGTATAACGTGGTTGTATTTCAGGCAGTGTGAGCGTGTATAACGTGGTTGTATTTGCAGGCAGTGTGAGCGTGTATAACGTGGTTGTATTTGCAGGCAGTGTGAGCGTGTATAACGTGGTTGTATTTGCAGGCAGTGTGAGCGTGTATAACGTGGTTGTATTTGCAGGCAGTGTGAGCGTGTATAACGTGGTTGTATTTGCAGGCAGTGTGAGCGTGTATAACGTGGTTGTATTTGCAGGCAGTGTGAGCGTGTATAACGTGGTTGTATTTGCAGGCAGTGTGAGCGTGTATAACGTGGTTGTATTTGCAGGCAGTGTGAGCGTGTATAACGAGTCGTGGAGTGACCATCAGAAGAAGAGATGGTTGCAGTTGATGTTCCTGCAGCGGGAGGAGGAATGCCTCCGTCAGCACCTCCTGGAGGTCAACACCACCTCCAGACTTTACCAGGAAGGTGAGTCTGACTCTCCTTACCTCACCTACCACCTCCCTCGGGAATGTGAGTATACTCCAGCCTCTCTCCACCTCGCCAGTACTTCCCTCGTGAAGGTGAGTATACTCCAGCGCCTCTCTCCACCTCGCCACCACTTCCACTCACTGTATCAACATTTACCCCCACCACAAAAGGTTGTATTTCATACGTGTGAACATGTTCTCATTATGGTAATATGATCAACTTTCGTACCATAAAATTGTCATAAAATTTAATTATTGACAATATATGTGTGTGTGTGTGTGTCTCTCTCTGTCTCTCTGTCTCTGTCTCTCTGTCTCTGTCTCTCTGTCTCTGTCTCTCTGTCTCTGTCCCTCTGTCTCTGTCTCTCTCTCTCTCAGCACGTTAAATTCATGAAGTCAGACAATCTCTGGCCATACGAAGATAATATCATTCAGCCCAGATATACATTCTAAGCGCGGGAATATGATACACACTAGCATGGCAGAATACTGTCAACACAAGATCATGCCAGAATACTGTCAACACAAGATCATGCCAGAATACTGTCAACATAAGAGCATGCCAGAATACTGTCAACACAAGATCATGCCAGAATACTGTCAACACAAGATCATGCCAGAATACTGTCAACACAAGATCATGCCAGAATACTGTCAACACAAGATCATGCCAGAATACTGTCAACACAAGAGCATGCCAGAATACTGTCAACACAAGATCATGCCAGAATACTGTCAACACAAGATCATGCCAGAATACTATCAACACAAGATCATGCCAGAATACTGTCAACACAAGATCATGCCAGAATACTGTCAACACAAGATCATGCCAGAATACTGTCAACACAAGATCATGCCAGAATACTGTCAACACAAGATCATGCCAGAATACTGTCAACACAAGAGCATGCCAGAATACTGTCAACACAAGATCATGCCAGAATACTGTCAACACAAGAGCATGCCAGAATACTGTCAACACAAGAGCATGCCAGTATACTGTCAACACAAGATCATGCCAGAATACTGTCAACACAAGATCATGCCAGAATACTGTCAACACAAGAGCATGGCAGAATACTGTCAACACAAGATCATGCCAGAATACTGTCAACACAAGATCATGCCAGAATACTGTCAACACAAGATCATGCCAGAATACTGTCAACACAAGATCATGCCAGAATACTGTCAACACAAGATCATGCCAGAATACTGTCAACACAAGATCATGCCAGAATACTGTCAACACAAGATCATGCCAGAATACTGTCAACACAAGATCATGCCAGAATACTGTCAACACAAGATCATGCCAGAATACTGTCAACACAAGATCATGCCAGAATACTGTCAACACAAGATCATGCCAGAATACTGTCAACACAAGATCATGCCAGAATACTGTCAACACAAGATCATGCCAGAATACTGTCAACACAAGATCATGCCAGAATACTGTCAACACAAGATCATGCCAGAATACTGTCAACACAAGAGCATGCCAGAATACTGTCAACACAAGAGCATGCCAGAATACTGTCAACACAAGAGCATGCCAGAATACTGTCAACACAAGAGCATGCCAGAATACTGTCAACACAAGAGCATGCCAGAATACTGTCAACACAAGAGCATGCCAGAATACTGTCAACACAAGAGCATGCCAGTATACTGTCAACACAAGAGCATGCCAGTATACTGTCAACACAAGAGCATGCCAGTATACTGTCAACACAAGAGCATGCCAGTATACTGTCAACACAAGAGCATGCCAGAATACTGTCAACACAAGAGCATGCCAGTATACTGTCAACACAAGCGCATGCCAGTATACTGTCAACACAAGAGCATGCCAGTATACTGTCAACACAAGAGCATGCCAGTATACTGTCAACACAAGAGCATGCCATTACACTGTCAACACAAGAACATGCGATACACACAGGATTCACTGTACCTCTCATATAGATAAATTGAAATCATTAATACATTTAAGCGGAACACACTATATCGCTTTGTATGTTAACAAGAGATTGTTCTGTATGGCCGTGTGCATTAACCGGGGAATTGTTCTGTATATTCGTGTGTATTAATTGCATATAAATATTTAAGCTGAGTTTGTTGGCACGTTACTGATGTATAATTTACTATGAAAATTTGTCCGTTTGATGATAGACTGTCATTTGTTTTTTTAGCGGGGTTACGGGAATGTTTATAAATGCGTAGTTGCGCCAGAGGGCGCTCATGCATGCGCAGAAGCTGTGTGTGTAAATTAATTATATATAATGAAGCTCTGGGCACTGTGTTCACTGTAGAGCTCCTCGCTGCTCTGGTACTGACAGCTGGCTTAGATGGTTCTCGGTTCACTGTCCTGATTCCTACTTTGGTCTACCCTGGTCCAGTACGCTTCTCTCCACTGGGGTTCAAAACATCCAACAGTGACTCTTCTATCTCCACGCTAGACTTCTGGAATTTCAATTCTATTGGTGTCCCGGGTCATAGTGTCCCGGGTCATGGTGTCCCGGGTCATGTTGGTGTCCTGGGTCATGTTGGTGCCCTCGGGCCATGTTGGTGCCCTTGGGTCATGTTGGTGCCCTTGGGCCATGTTGGTGCCCCGGGTCATTTTGGTGCCCCGGAAAATGAACGGGGAAGACGGCGAGGCAATGTCTGGTGTTTTGACTTCACTCAATAGTAAACTTCCAAGCTTCAGAAAATTCTCTGACCACATAGATCTGTTCTTGGAAGGTTGCAGGCCTGGTGGGCCCTACACAAGAGTCACACACGGTTGGTAAGTGACGGGTGTTTGACCTTATTCAACTAGAATAGTTATTTCGAGACAACTCTGTTGACTGAGGATTGAGCACACACAGCCCCTCCTTCCACAGGTACCTGTTATATAGGTGTCCCCTACATCCTCCCGTGTAGCTGGTAGCGTGCAGGCAGCCGAATGTGAGACACAGTTTAACTGTCTTTGGTAATATCTTTCGGGAAACAGGACAAGTATTTCCTGACGCGGGTCTTAAGTCATACGATGACCCGCCACTGGAGCTTTTGGTCATCTGACCGAAGCCTTCCACTGGCTTACCACTCCATCCCTTTAAAAATTAAGATTATAATTATAACCATTCCTTTTTTAACTGTATTTTTCGCCTATGTCTCTACTAATTATCAGATGCCTGTAGGGATTTTGAGAAACTTTTAAACGAACCCTTATATATAAATAAATGGAATTTTAACTGATGCAGGTTACGTTAAATTGGTGTGGCAGTATAGGCATTGTGTTATATTAATGCAAGCTATTTATTATACGTGTTCTATTCATTTTTCTCTCTATTTGCCTTAGCGCTGAATCATTCTAGACGGTCAAAGAGCTTCTCAAATGTCAGAATTTCGGCGGGTGTTGTCCCTCGAGGCGGCCTTCTTCCTCCTCCACCTGTATGTTTGCTGATGCTGGCTCACTTCCCACCAATATTGACACACTCTCACTCTTACTTTCTCTCCATTCATCATAAGTCTCATTTGCATTCTTCGCTCTATCTTTACTCCTTTTTCTTTGGCTTTTGACCAGTTACCGTCTCGTTTCTCTCTCATATTTTTACTCATTATTTTCTCCCTTCTCTCATTTTTTTTTTCATTAGCTTCTCAATTATCTTTTTTTTTTTACTCATCTACGTGCTTTTCTTCCCGTGTTTGCTCAGTTACCTTTTTTTATCGGTTTTCTTCTCGTGTTACGTCGTTACTCTCTCCCCTCCTTACTCTCCTCGTTACGCTTTCCCCCTCTTTAATCCCCTCCTTACTCTCTCCCCTTCTTACTTCCCTCGTTACTCTCTCCACTCCTTACTTCCCTCGTTACTCTCTCTCCTCTTCTTCCTCCGCCTCCTCTTTGTTTACTGTTTTGTATTTATTTACAGACGTATTATTAGCAGATAAACAATACAGAATGCAAAGTAGCCAAGCAGTAATAATAATACAAACGATAATAATACAAATAATATTAAATAAACTATAAAAGTAACTAATAATAATATAGCAGTAATAATTGTAACCTTAAGTTATAACTAATAACATCAGCTGCACGATCACTAGACTGTCTAGTACTGGAAGAAATAATTTAAAAAGAATTAGAATTGTGGAGCCTTGCTGGCATGATTTCCTTGATCATCCTGTGTTGTGTTGAAGCATTCTTCCTTTCCTAGGATCAACAGCACTGCTAGCTTACTTTCCTTGATCATTCTGCGTTGTGTTGAAGCATTCTTCCTTTCCTAGGATCAACAGCACTGCTAGCTTACTTTCCTTGATCATCCTGCGTTGTGTTGAAGCATTCTTCCTTTCCTAGGATCAACAGCACTGCTAGCTTACTTTCCTTGATCATCCTGGTTGTGTTGAAGCATTCTTCCTTTCCTAGGATCAACAGCCTGCTAGCTTACTTTCCTTGATCATCCTGCGTTGTGTTGTAACATTCTTCCTTTCTAGGATCAACAGCACTGCTAGCTTACTTTCCTTGATCATCCTGCGTTGTGTTGTAACATTCTTCCTTTCCTAGGATCAACAGCACTGCTAGCTTACTTTCCTTGATCATCCTGCGTTGTGTTGAAGCATTCTTCCTTTCCTAGGATCAACAGCACTGCTAGCTTACTTTCCTTGATCATCCTGTGTTGTGTTGAAGCATTCTTCCTTTCCTAGGATCAACAGCACTGCTAGCTTACTTGATCATCCTGCGTTGTGTTGTAACATTCTTCCTTTCCTAGGATCAACAGCACTGCTAGCTTACTTTCCTTGATCATCCTGCGTTGTGTTGAAGCATTCTTCCTTTCCTAGGATCAACAGCACTGCTAGCTTACTTTCCTTGATCATCCTGTGTTGTGTTGAAGCATTCTTCCATTCCTAGGATCAACAGCACTGCTAGCTTATTTTCCTTGATCATCCTGTGTTGTGTTGAAGCATTCTTCCTTTCCTAGGATCAACAGCACTGCTAGCTTACTTTCCTTGATCATCCTGTGTTGTGTTGTAACATTCTTCCTTTCCTAGGATCAACAGCACTGCTAGCTTACTTTCCTTGATCATCCTGCGTTGTGTTGTAACATTCTTCCTTTCCTAGGATCAACAGCACTGCTAGCTTACTTTCCTTGATCATCCTGCGTTGTGTTGTAACATTCTTCCTTTCCTAGGATCAACAGCACTGCTAGCTTACTTTCCTTGATCATCCTGCGTTGTGTTGTAACATTCTTCCTTTCCTAGGATCACAGCACTGCTAGCATGCTTACCTTGATCTTCTTGTGTTCTGTGTAGGAGCATTCTTCCTATCCCAGGATCAACAAGGGACCCTCCCTGTCCAGGGTGTTAAATCTCTAATCTCTCACACGTGCCTCAGGGAGAATGTTGTGATTCCGCTCCCCTTTTACGGAGTATGCTGGTGAAGGCTCTTGATCCAAGCAATTGGAGCTATCGTTTCTATCCAGAACGGACCGAAACGTCGTCTAACGTTTCCCTGTGGCGATATTTGTGAGGTGTTCCTGTGTGTGTGTGTGTGTGTGTGTGTGTGTGTGTATTTATATATATATATATATATATATATATATATATATATATATATATATATATATATATATATATATATATATATAGTCGTGCGATTAGGTAAAACTTGCGATTTTGGCTTAAATAGCAACGCTCACCTTGCCATATAAGACAAGTGAAAATTTGTGTATGCAATAATTTCGCCAAAATCATTCTGAACATAACGAAAAAATATATTTCATTGTGTTTGTTTATTATTAAATAAATGTTAACGTATCTAAAATATATTTAGTTGGGTTAGGCTAAATTAAATTGCGCTTGTTGTAATAAGGTTAGGTAGGTTTTCAAAGTTTATCTTGGTACAAAATTTTAAATTCTTACATTAACAAAAATGAAAAAAATATATCTTTAAACGTATAAGAGAAAATTCTAGAAAGGACTTAATTTTAGATGAGTTCTTGCTAATTGACCAGTTTTACCTAATCGGCACGACATATATATATATATATATATATATATGTGTATAATGTATGTGTGAGTGTGTGCGCGTGCGTACGTGTGTGCGCGTGCGTACGTGTACGTGTGCGCGCGTGCATACGTGTGTGCGCGTGCGTACGTTTGTGCGCGCGCTCGCTCGCAATTTTTTTGAGCTGGCAATTTAATTACTGAAGCAATCAAAATACCTTTATTATTAGTTGTGTAATCATAATTTCTACTAATAAAATGTTCAGAAAATATATCTCCTCTCTCTTTATTAACTCAGATTTATTGGTGTTTTTAATTGCAGGTTTTAATTAAGTTTCACACACACACACTGGCGGTACACTGTACACAGTTACCGTGTTCAGTACAAGGCTTCCGAAGCGTTACAATTCCACCGTGTACGGTACATGTAGTAATTTTAATAATACAGTAGTGTAATAATGATGGTTGTGGTATAAATTTATTTCTATATTGAGAAGACTCGAGGGTGGAGGCAGCTCCCAGCTGGACTTTGTTTACTTTCTTGGTTGGGGCTCATTATATTTGTTCTTAAAACTGAGTGCTTGTTCACTCACCCAGCTGTGCTTGTCACTGCTTGTACTCTCACCCACCTGTGCTTGTCACTGCTTGTACTCTCACCCACCTGTGCTTGTCACTGCTTGTACTCTCACCCAGCTGTGCTTGTCACTGCTTGTACTCTCACCCAGCTGTGCTTGTCACTGCTTGTACTCTCACCCAGCTGTGCTTGTCACTGCTTGTACACTCACCCAGCTGTGCTTGTCACTGCTTGTACACTCATCCAGCTGTACTCACCTAGTTGTGGTTGCAGGGGTCTATTCAATGCTCCTGGCCCCGCCTCTTCACTGGCCGCTACTGGGTCACTCTCCCTGCGCCAAGAGCTTTATCATACCTCTGCTTGTCACTGCTTGTACACTCACCCAGCTGTGCTTGTCACTGCTTGTATACTCACCCAGCTGTGCTTGTCACTGTTCACTCACCCAGCTGTGCTTGTCACTGCTTGTACACTCACTCAGCTGTGCTTGTCACTGCTTGTACACTCACTCAGCTGTGCTTGTCACTGCTTGTACACTCACCCATCTGTGCTTGTCACTGCTTGTACACTCACCCAGCTGTGATTGTCACTGCTTGTACACTCACCCAGCTGTGCTTGTCACTGCTTGTACACTCACCCAACTGTGCTTGTCACTGCTTGTACACTCACCCAGCTGTGCTTGTCACTGCTTGTACACTCACCCAGCTGTGCTTGTCACTGCTTGTACTCACACAGCTGTGCTTGCCACTGCTTGTACACTCACCTAGCTGTGCTTGTCACTTGTTGTGTAATCACCCAGCTGTGCTTGTCACTGCTTGTACACTCACCCAGGTGTGCTTGTCACTGCTTGTACACTCACCCATGTGTGCTTGTCACTGCTTGTACACTCACCCAGCTGTGCTTGTCACTGCTTGTACACTCATCCAGCTGTACTCACCTAGTTGTGGTTGCAGGGGTCTATTCAATGCTCCTGGCCCCGCCTCTTCACTGGCCGCTACTGGGTCACTCTCCCTGCGCCATGAGCTTTATCATACCTCTGCTTGTCACTGCTTGTACACTCACCCAGCTGTGCTTGTCACTGCTTGTATACTCACCCAGCTGTGCTTGTCACTGTTTGTTCACTCACCCAGCTGTGCTTGTCACTGCTTGTACACTCACTCAGCTGTGCTTGTCACTTCTTGTACACTCACTCAGCTGTGCTTGTCACTGCTTGTACACTCACCCAGCTGTGCTTGTCACTGATTGTACACTCACCCAGCTGTGCTTGTCACTGCTTGTACACTCACCCAGCTGTGCTTGTCACTGCTTGTACACTCACCCAGCTGTGCTTGTTACTGCTTGTACACTCACCCAGCTGTGCTTGTCACTGCTTGTACACTCACCCAGCTGTGCTTGTCACTGCTTGTACACTCACCCAGCTGTGCTTGTCACTGCTTGTACACTCACCCAGCTGTGCTTGTCACTGCTTGTACACTCACCCAGCTGTGCTTGTCACTGCTTGTACACTCACCCAGCTGTGCTTGTCACTGCTTGTACACTCACCCAGCTGTGATTGTCACTGCTTGTACACTCACCCAGCTGTGCTTGTCACTGCTTGTACACTCACCCAGCTGTGCTTGTCACTGCTTGTACACTAACCAAGCTGTGCTTGTCACTGCTTGTACACTCACCCAGCTGTGCTTGTCACTGCTTGTACACTCACTCAGCTGTGCTTGTCACTGCTTGTTCACTCATCCAGCTGTGCTTGTCACTGCTTGTATACTCACCCAGCTGTGCTTGTCACTGTACACTCACCCAGCTGTGCTTGTCACTGCTTGTACACTCACCCAGCTGTGATTGTCACTGCTTGTACACTCACCCAGCTGTGCTTGTCACTGCTTGTTCACTCACCCAGCTGTGCTTGTCACTGCTTGTACACTCACTCAGCTGATCTTGTCACTGATTGTACACTAACCAAGCTGTGCTTGTCACTGCTTGTACACTCACCCAGCTGTGCTTGTCACTGCTTGTACACTCACCCAGCTGTGATTGTCACTGCTTGTACACTCACCCAGCTGTGCTTGTCACTGCTTGTACACTCACCCAGCTGTGATTGTCACTGCTTGTACACTAACCAAGCTGTGCTTGTCACTGCTTGTACACTCACCCAGCTGTGCTTGTCACTGCTTGTACACTCACCCAGCTGTGCTTGTCACTGCTTGTTCACTCATCCAGCTGTGCTTGTCACTGCTTGTACACTCACCCAGCTGTGCTTGTCACTGTACACTCACCCAGCTGTGCTTGTCACTGCTTGTACACTCACCCAGCTGTGCTTGTCACTGCTTGTTCACTCACCCAGCTGTGCTTGTCACTGATTGTACACTCACCCAGCTGTGATTGTCACTGCTTGTTCACTCACCCAGCTGTGCTTGTCACTGCTTGTACACTCACCCAGCTGTGCTTGTCACTGCTTGTACACTGACCCAGCTGTGCTTGTCACTGCTTGTACACTCACCCAGCTGTGCTTGTCACTGCTTGTACACTCACCCAGCTGTGCTTGTCACTGCTTATTCACTCACCCAGCTGTGCTTGTCACTGCTTGTACACTCACCCAGCTGTGTTTGTCACTGATTGCTTTCCTCCATCACTCGTGCTGGTAATGTTTTCCCGCAGATTCATATCCTGTTATGTCTTCTGGGCGGGTGTCTGTGGCCACTTGAGTCGCCATCTTGAAGAGTGTCGCCGGGGTGCACTCTCACAGATTGTGGCTCTTCTGTTGTGTGTTGAAGTATGGAGGAGGAGGAGGGAGGGAAGAGGATGAGGAGCATAAGAAAGGAGAATATCAAGGGAAGGATGAACTGAGAAGGGTAACACATGTGGTCTTGTGTGTTCTGAATATATTCTGGGAAGTCTGTGGACAGTTGTAATTGAATTTATTTCTGTCTTAACCAGTAGTGATGGTAATTATGTACCGTGTTTACACGTTCTAGTAGTTTTGTTGTTGTTGTTTATCTTGCATATTTATTTTCAGTAGCACTAAGTGACCTAACAAGTCAAAGCGCTATTCACATCTGTTGCTCCTTCCTTGAAGTCACCAGTTACATTTGTCGACCTTCTCTGCCACTGACGTTATACACATTAGATGTACCTCGGGAGATTGTAATATTTACTCCTAAGACCTTTCTTACGGTGCTCTGATTGGCTTGTGGGGCTGTTTTTCTTCCACGTCCTTCTTTCCTAACACCTATCTTCGTTACCTTGTACATGGGGGGGCGGGGGACATCAGGCAGCCAGGTGAGTCACAACACCGTTACTGGAACAGTTCACAAATTGGAAACAAAACTTACACCATATTTCAGTCCATCCTGTACCATTATCAGACCACGATTTTTGCATAGTGTCAAGATTTTCTTGTATCTATAGGTGTGTATTGTAGGGTGCTGACACGTGTTGAGGAGTGTATTTGGTGGGGGTGTCGGTGCTCTGTCTTGGTAATGACGGGAAGGTAGAGGCTAGTGTGGGGTATTTATGATGATTGGTGGGTAGGGAAGGATGACCTGGTTAGGAGAGAGAGAGAGAAAGAGAGAGCTAGAGAGATGTGGAGAGGCAGGCAGTAAAGCTTTAGCTGAGCGTATCTTTGTCTAAGGTGAGCAGCCTCTGGCCCTCCAGTCTGTATTCCGTAAGTGGTCTTCTCACTCCCCTGCTTTGATTTTCATAACCCTGCACTGTCGTGTTACTCCATACTTCTGTAGATGATATTTCGCTCATGACTATCTACTTCAGTACCTTAAACAGTATGCACGTCAGACATACTGGCTTGTAGTTCACTGCTCTCTCTTCCCTACATCAATTTTGGAACTACATTTACGTGTTTTCGTATTTCAGAATGTACTCTGTTTCTACAAGTTGTAGATTTTCCCCAACACGTTCACACATCGCCTCTTCTCCCTTTCCCAGGATCCAGGGAGACACTGCATCAGGTCTCGTTGCTTGTGACGTATCCAATCTAATTAGCCTAGCCACTTAATAGTTCATTCCTCTTGTGTTGTTATCGAGTCTTCGCTGCCGTGTCTCTCCCCACCTTCTACGTCTTCGCTGCCGTGTCTCTCCCCACCTTCTACTCTCCGCCATTACCTCATTTCCGTGGTCAGTAACTCCCGAAGACGCCTGTTTGCGCCTCGTTTCTAAAGGATTGTCTTTGAACGTTAAAAATTTAGTTGGATTTTGTTGTTTACCCGTTGTGGGTTATTCTGACTTGGGGTGATAGTGTTGTTGTTTTATGTTGTGCTCTTTGTTGGTGCGAGTAAATCATAGTTTTTCTTACCTCGGGTGCACTTGTTTAACGTTTTATTGTCATGAACACTGACTCATCTACCGTGTTAAAAATGCTCTTCAAATATCTCTCAACTTTCTACACATCTCTCTCCTGATTTATCAACTTTCATCTGATGCAGCTACGTAAGATCTTTGGTTCTGACTTCATCTTTGGTTCTGACTTCATCCTTGGTTCTGACTTCATCTTTGGTTCTGACTTCATCCTTGGTTCTGACTTCATCTTTGGTTTCTTAAGCTGTCACTCTGTCCCTCTGCGCTCCTTCTCGCCCTCTTGTACTCGTTTCTGCCGCAGCTGCTCTCCTTGTATTGCCGTCTGTCCTCTGCTTTCTCCGTCTGGTATACGCTGGTGTTCAGTGTTCCTTGTGTGTATCCTCTGTAAATGTTATCCTTATTTTTATTGTGTTGATATTGTTTTATTGTTGATTGACGCGCGCGGTCAAGAATGATAGTAAATAACTACTGCTGATAGTACTACTTTTGCTACGATTACTACTACTACTTCTACTATTACTACTACTGATACTATTACTACAACTGCTACTATTACTACAACTGCTACTATTACTACTACTTCTGCTACTATTACTACTACTACTTCTACTATTACTACAACTGCTACTATTACTACAACTGCTACTATTACTACTACTGCTACTATTACTACTACTGCTGCTACTATTATTGCTACTACTACTATTACTACTGCTACTATTACTACGACTTGTACTATTACTACTACTGCTAGTACTACTACTGGTATTTATATTACTACTGCTACTATTATTACTACTGCTACTATTACTACTACTACTACTATTACTACGACTTGTACTATTACTACGACTTGTACTATTACTACTACTGCTACTACTACTACTAGTATTTCTATTACTACTGCTACTATTACTACTACTGCTATTTCTATTACTACTGCTACTATTACTACTACTGTACTTTACTACTCTATTACTATCTCTACTATACTACACTGCTACTATTACTACTACTGCTACTATTTACTACTACTGCTATTTTTACTACTACTACTACTATACTACTGCTCTACTATTACTCTATACTATTACTACTACTCTACTATTACTACTACTGCTACTAATTACTACTACTCTACTACTACTACTTACTATTATATCTACTACTATTTCTATACTACTCTCTACTACTATTACTACTGCTCTATACTATTACTACTCTCACTACTTACTCTCTACTACCATTACTACTACTGCTACTACTATACTACTACTACTACTCTATCTATTACTACTACTGCTACTATTACTACTACTCTACTATATTACTACTGCTCTACTACTATTACTATAACTCATACTATTACTACTACTCTACTACTTACTGTACTCTACTCTACTATTATTACTATTACACTCTACTACTCATTACTACTATATACTACTACTTACTATTATACTCTACTATACTACTACTTTTACTATCTACTACTCTACTTACTCTACTACTTATTACTACTTCTACTATATTACTACTATGCTACTATTACTACTACTGTCTACTATTACTACTACTTCTACTATTACTACTATACTACTATGCTATCTATACTACTACTCTACTACTACTACTACTCACTACTACTACTACTACTACTACTACTACTACTACTGACTACTATTACTCTACTTACTACTACTATACTACTACTGCTATCTACTATACTTACTACTCTGCTACTATCTACTACTACTACTATTCTACTACTGACTACTATTACTACTTTACTACTACTATTCTACTTCTACTACTCTATACTACTATCTACTTACTATTACTACTACTCTGCTACTATCTACTGCTACTACTACTGCTACTACTATCTACTACTACTTACTACTACTCTACTACTACTGCTACTACTATTACTACTACTACGATTACTACTCTACTAACTACTACTACTTACTATTACTACTGCTACTTACTACTATCTACTACTACTACTACTACTACTACTACTACTACTACTATTACTACTACTTGCTACTATTACTACTACTTTCTACTACTACTACTACTGCTACTTTATACTACTTACTACTCTACTACACTCATACTCATTACTACTTCTATTACTACTAACTGCTACATACTCTACTATTACTACTACTCTACTATTACTACTCTACTATTACTACTACTTGCTACTATTACTACTACTGCTACTATTACTACTACTGACTACTATACTACTCTACACTACTTACTACTACTCTACTATACTTTACTACTATTCTATTACTACTACTGCTACTATTACTACTACTGCTACTATTACTACTCTCTACTATCTACTACTACTGCTACTACTATACTCTACTACTATTATACTCTGCTATCTATTACTACTACTGCTACTATACTACTACTGCTACTACATTACTACTCTACTCTACTACTGCTACTTTACTACTGTACTTACTACTCTACTATTACTACTACTTACTCTACTACTCTGCTGCTACTATACTACTACTCACTATACTACTACTGCTACTATATTACTACTATGCTACTACTATTACTACTACTGCTATACTACTACTCTACTATTACTACTACTTACTACTGCTACTACTACTACTACTACTTATTACTACTACTTGCTACATACTACTATTACTATTACTACTACTGCTCTACTATTACTACTATTACTACTACTTACTACTACTACTTATACTACTACTGCTACTTTACTATTACTACTACTACTATTACTACTACTGCTACTACTATTACTACTACTCTATTACTACTACTGCTACTATTACTACTACTGCTACTATTACTACTACTGCTACTACTATTACTACTACTGCTATTTTTATTACTACTACTGCTACTACTATTACTACTGCTGCTACTATTACTACTACTGCTACTATTACTACTACTGCTACTACTATTACTGCTACTACTATTACTACTACTGCTACTACTACTACTGCTATTTCTATTACTACTACTGCTATTTCTATTACTACTATTACTACTGCTGCTACTACTATTACTACTGCTGCTACTACAATTACTACTACTGCTACTACTATTACTACTACTGCTACTACTACTACTGCTATTTCTATTACTACTACTGCTACTATTACTACTACTGCTATTTCATTACTACTGCTGCTACTACTATTACTACAACTGCTACTATTATTACTACTACTGCTACTACTATTACTACTACTGCTACTACTATTACTACTACTGCTACTACTATTACTACTACTGCTACTACTACTACTGCTATTTCTATTACTACTACTGCTACTATTACTACTACTGCTACTATTACTACTACTGCTATTTCTATTACTACTGCTACTATTACTACTACTGCTATTTCTATTACTACTGCTACTATTACTACTACTGCTACTACTATTACTACTACTGCTATTTCTATTACTACTGCTACTATTACTACTACTGCTACTACTATTACTACTACTGCTATTTCTATTACTACTGCTGCTACTACTATTACTACTGCTGCTACTACTAATACTACAACTGCTACTACTACTACTACAACTGCTACTACTACTGCTACTACTATTACTACTACTGCTACTACTATTACTACTACTACTGCTACTACTATACTACTGCTACTACTATTACTACTACTACTGCTACTACTATACTACTGCTACTACTATTACTACTACTGCTATTTCTTTTACTACTACTACTATTACTACTACTATATCTGTAGTTGAGTCATGCACTCTACGTTGTCCACTTTCACTCGGTATAAGTGTCTTTGTATCCCAGCACTTGCCTGACACACATGCTATTTGTTCTCTCATTTTGATCTAGTCCTTCCCACTGCACGGTATTTACACACTCTCCTGAAGGTCCCTCTTCTGAAGTCTGCTTTCTTCCTCTCTACTTCTAAGTTCCTTTCCTGGTTCATTTCTCCCAGGTTGTCAAATTGTAAGACTGTGTGTGTGTGTGTGTATACTCACCTAGTTGTGGTGGCAGGGGTCGATTCACAGCTCCTGGCCCCGCCTCTTCACTGTGTGTGTGTGTACAATTACCTCTGAAGAAGGCGATTCACAGCTCCTGGCTCCCACTTCTTAAGGGACCGACCCAAGAGCTAGAACTCGAGTCCTATTGCAATCTTGAATCAGTAATTACAAACAAGTAATTAAACGCAAAACTAATGACCCATTAAATGTTGTTATATAATCATGGGGAGAAGAGAGCTCCACGTCCTTGGATCCAAAAATCCCATGGCCATCAACGCATGGTTAAAAAAAAATTAATGAAGCAAGAAATTAAAATTTTGATCTCCCGAGAGGAAGATAATCTTTGGGAAGTGGTTTTAAAACTTTTATCTGATGGAGAGAGATTAAATGTGTCTCGTCTCCCAGGAGAACCCAGGAGAACCCAGGAGACCTCTTGTTGAGAAGTTTTCTCCTCTCGGGGAGCTGAGAGAGAGAGAGAGAGAGATATCTGAGAGAGAGAGAGATATCTGAGAGAGAGAGAGATATCTGAGAGAGAGAGAGATATCTGAGAGAGAGAGAGATATCTGAGAGAGAGATATCGAGGAGATATCTGAGAGAGAGAGAGATATCTGAGAGAGTGAGAGATATCTGAGAGAGAGAGATCTGAGAGAGAGAGAGATATCTAGAGAGAGGAGAGAGATATCTAGAGAGAGAGATATCTGAGAGAGATATCGAGAGAGAGATATCTGAGAGAGAGAGATATCTGAGAGAGAGAGAGATATCTGAGAGAGAGAGAGATATCTGAGAGAGAGAGAGATATCTGAGAGAGAGAGAGATATCTGAGAGAGAGAGAGATATCTGAGAGAGAGAGAGATATCTGAGAGAGAGAGAGATGAGAGAGAGAGAGAGAGATATGAGAGAGAGAGATATGAGAGAGAGAGATATGAGAGAGAGAGATATGAGAGAGAGAGATATGAGAGAGAGAGAGAGATATGAGAGAGAGATATCTGAGAGAGAGATATCTGAGAGTGAGATATCTGAGAGAGAGAATCTGAGAGGAGAGATTGAGAGGAGATATGAGGAGAGATGAGATATCTGAGAGAGAGATATCTGAGAGAGAGATATCTGAGAGTGAGATATCTGAGAGTGAGATATCTGAGAGTGAGATATCTGAGAGTGAGATATCTGAGAGTGAGATATCTGAGAGTGAGATATCTGAGAGTGAGATATCTGAGAGTGAGATATCTGAGAGTGAGATATCTGAGAGTGAGATATCTGAGAGTGAGATATCTGAGAGTGAGATATCTGAGAGTGAGATATCTGAGAGGAGACTGAGAGGAGTATCTGAGAGTGAGATATCTGAGAGTGAGATATCTGAGAGTGAGATATCTGAGAGTGAGATATCTGAGAGTGAGATATCTGAGTGAGTATCTGAGAGTGGAGATATCTGAGAGTGAGAGAGCTGAGAGAGAGAATCTAGAATGAGTATCTAGGAGATATCTGAGAGTGAGAGATCTGAGAGTGAGAGAGAGAGTCTGAGAGAGTAGAGAGAGTATCTGAGAGAGAGAAGAATCTGTGAGAGGAGAATCTGAGGAGTGAGAGAATCTGAGAGGTAGAGAATCTGAGAGAGGAGAGAGATCTGAGAGAGTGAGAGAGAGAGATCTGAGAGAGTGAGGAGAGAATCTGAGAGAATCTGAGAGGAGATCTGAGAGAGAGACTAGAGAGAAAGGATCTGAGACAGTGAAGAGGAGAAGATCCTGAGGAGCTAGAGAGAGAGAGATCTGAGAGAGTAGAGAGAGAGATCTGAGAGAGTGAGAGAGAGAGATCTGAGAGAGTGAGAGAGAGAGATCTGAGAGAGTGAGAGAGAGAGAGATCTGAGAGAATGAGAGAGAGAGAGATCTGAGAGAGTGAGAGAGAATCTGAGAGGAGAGGAGATCGAGAGAGAGAGAGAGATCTGAGAGAGTGAAGAAGAGAGGATCTGAAGAGTAGAGAGACTGAGAGAGTTGAGGAGAAGAGATCTGAGAGAGTGAGAGATAAAACTGAGAAGTAAAAGAGAGATCTGAGAGAGTAGAGAAGAGATCTGAAGAGTGAGAGAGATCTGAGAGTAGAGAGATCTGAAGAGTGAGAGATAGAGAGAGTGAGAGAGAGAGATCTGAGAGAGTGAGAGAGAGAGATCGGAGAGAGAGAGATCTGAGAGAGTGAGAGAGAGAGAGATCTGAGAGAGTGAGAGAGAGAGATCTGAGAGAGTGAGAGAGAGATCTGAGAGAGTGAGAGAGAGATTGAGATGAGATGAGAGAGATAGAATGAGATTAAATGTAGTAGTCTCCAGGAGAGAATCTGAGAGGTAGAGAAAGATCTTGAGTATGAGAAGTAATTATGTCCTGAGGAGACAAGATTGAGAGAGAGATTCTTGTGAGGATGAGAGAGAGTATCGAAGAAAGATGATCTGAGAGAGAGAGATCTGAGAGAGAGAGAAGAGAGAGAGAGAGAGAGAGAGTGTGTGTGTGTGTGTGTGTGTGTGTGTGCAGGACAGTTCACACACTACTGTTAGCCAAAATTAACAGAAATTCTATAAATTTGCTTACACACACACACACACACACACCAGTGAAAAGATGGGACCAGGAGCTATGAATCGACCCCTGCAACCACAATTAGGTGAGTATACACACACACACACCAGTGAAAAGGTGGAACCAGGAGCTATGAATCGACCCCTGCAACCACAATTAGGGGAGTATACATACACACACACACACCAGTGAAAAGGTAGGACCAGGAGCTATAAATCGACCCCTTTCAACCACAATTAGGTGAGTATACACACACACACACTCACACACACAATTTAGCGAGGCAGTAAAACACAAACAATAGCTTTAGTAAGTAAATAAAAGTGAACTTGACGTCAACATAATAGCGAACAAAAGAGAACAACAGTGAAGCTAAAAATATATAAAATATATTTTTCCCCTCTGTTGTCTTTTCTACATTCACGCTATTATTGTGTGGTGGTGGTAGTTGTGGTAGTGATTGTGGTTGGTTGTTGTGGTAGTGATTGTGGTTGTTGTGGTAGTAATTGTGGTTGTTGTAGTAGTAATTGTGGTTGGTGGTTGTGGTAGTAATTGTAGTGGTGGTAGTCATTATGGTTGGTTGTTGTGGTAGTAATTGTGGTTGTTGTGGTAGTAATTGTGGTTGTTGTGGTAGTAATTGTGGTTGTTGTGGTAGTAATTGTGGTTGTTGTGGTAGTAATTGTGGTTGGTGTGGTAGTAATTGTGGTTGTGGTAGTAATTGTGGTTGGTGGTTGTAGTAGTAATTGTAGTGGTGGTAGTGATTATGGTTGGTTGTTGTGGTAGTAACTGTGGTGTTGGTAGTAATTGTAGTGGTGGTGTGTTAGGCATTTATAATTACGTATTTAAAGTGGCACCTAAGGGGGGTTAAAAGCTTGTCTAGGGGGCACTTAATTTATCAAATAAAATACACCACCCTGGGACCAGACTGCTCAACACCTGGACAATACTTTTATCAGGATGGATAGATAAACACGCCTTTATAAAAATATAGATCTATCTATACAACTGTTATCTTTATCTCTACACAAAACCTTGACACCGCTCTTCACAAAACTCACTAGTTCACTACTAGTTTTTTTAAATTAGGTCATATTATGTGGCCCGTAGATGGCCCTATCTCCCGGCCGGCTTCCAGTCTGCCAGTAAATATGTAGCCAATAACGCACTCCCACCGATCACACAGGACCCACATAATACAAGGGCCCTGCTAGGGGCCTAGGGTCTACTTAATATTACAAAAGAAAACAACTTACGGACCCTGATCCACCACGAGCCTGGTCTCAGACCGGGCCGCGGGGGCGTTGACCCCCGAAACCCTCTTCAGGTATACGGCATAAACCTTATCCAAAAAACTCCCCCACCATACTTAACCAAACACAAGAACACCTCGTTCCCACAACTGCTAGATTGAGTTTATAGTAGGTTAGATTGGGTTTACGGCAGGTTAGATTAGATAAGGTTAGATGTGATTAGGATATTTTAGATTCAGTTTGGGTACATTAAACGTTCAATTAAGGTGAGATTAGATTCAGGAGCATTAGTAATGGTAGCTTTAGTAGCATGAATGTTAGTGCGGGTGTTAGTAATGGTGAAAGTTGTGGTGGTGGTTGTTGTTGTTGGTGGTGGTGGTGGTGGTTGGTGGTTGGTGGTGGTGGTTGGTGGTGGTGGTTGGTGGTGGTGGTGGTGGTGGTGGTTGGTGGTGGTGGTGGTTGGTGGTTGGTGGTGGTGGTGGTGGTTGGTGGTGGTGGTGGTGGTGGTGGTTGGTGGTGGTGGTGGTGGTGGTGGTGGTTGGTGGTGGTGGTGGTGGTTGGTGGTTGGTGGTGGTGGTTGGTGGTGGTGGTGGTGGTGGTGGTTGGTGGCTGTTGTTGTTGATGGTAAGTTTAAATTCTAAATGCTCTTTCTCATTGAAATCTGAGCATGCTATTATTTTCAATAAGTCGTGTCGCTTGTCATTAATATAGTTATTTGTCAGTAGTATGGTTGGAGTGAGTGCAGTGTGGGGAGAGAACCTTCTGCTTGACTATCCTGACCTCGGCTGTTCCCAGCAGATAACCAAGATATCAGCAGTATCGTCTTGTGTGTTTACTACTATTTATCCCACCCTCCTCTTTCTACTCTCTCCCGTCATTTGTCTCTACTTTCTTCCCTCCCTTATCACCCACATCTCCCTTCTTCCCTTCCTTTTGCCTCCTATATCCCTCCTTCCCTCTCTTCCGACCTTTTAAAAAAGTTCTCACACTCGTTCTTTCAAAACTTCAGTTGCACGAGGGTGTTGCATCTGGTGGCTTCAGTTGCACGAGGGTGATGCATCTGGTGGCTTCAGTTGCACGAGGGTGATGCATCTGGTTGCTTCAGTTGCACGAGGGTGTTGCATCTGGTGGCTTCAGTTGCACGAGGGTGATGCATCTGGTGGCTTCAGTTGCACGAGGGTGTTGCATCTGGTTGCTTCAGTTGCACGAGGGTGTTGCATCTGGTTGGCTCCACGAGGGAAACATCCAGTTCACAGTGTTGCAACACGCCAGTCAACTTTCCTCTGCAACACACTTTGCAACCTCAAGCGCTCTCACCGACCAGACTCAAAATAGGCGCTGTTTATCCATTTATACCGACACCAAGTTTGCGCTGACTCCCGATTAATTAGGGCATTGTTGGTCGGTTAGTTAATGGGGTTTCAAGTTTATCGCCTGAACCATGGAATATTTAGGCTGCACGTCTCTCTGTCAGGAACATTTTTAATCCCTGATGAAGGTATATACACTTGAGATATACACACCTTGCGGTGTATATGCTTTGTAATTATTTTTAATTTTATTTTAAGAGTGTGTATATTCTCGTGGGGACTTTTATTTATAGTAAAATGTAATTGTTATTTTGATGTTACTGTGAAGTTTTTTGGGGTCCAGTTGTATTTCTTTCTCTTTATCTTCCCTTGTTATTTGTGTATCTTTCCATGTATTATCTTGTGTTATCTTTCATTGTATCTTTTGTTCTCTTTCCTTGTGTTATCTTCTTATCTTTCGTTCTGTTCTCTTTTCATGTGTTATCTTGTTCTCTTTCCTTCTGTTATCTTCTTGACAGTTTCCGCAGATACTCTCATATTTTTCTTAATTTCTAGATATAATAACTGGCGGTGCTGGGTCAGACTTTCTAGTGTCACTTTACTAGACAGGTGCACAAGAGAACTTGTATTGAGAGGAGGCTTCTCTGAAGACCAGAACTTATAAGACTGCTACCTGGAATATCTTAAGGAAGAATGCGACATCTTAAAAATAAAATCCGCGCGCGCACACATACACACACACACACACACACACACACACACACAACACACACACACACACACACACACCATCTGGGACCTGGAGGAGTATACCTGGAGGGTATTCCGGGGATCATATTCCCTGCGGTCCGGTACAGGACCATACAAAATGATCACGCCCAAGGTTTCATTGAAGTAGATATCAACAGTGAGTGTAGACACGTCTACCCTGCAGGCAGCACCAGTAAGCGTCTGTACCATAAGGTCTGGCACCATTAAAGACCTTTTGAAGATCAACAGTCGCGACCATGGTAACGCAGGGGTCTTTGCCATACCTCCCGGGAACACATGAAGGCGAGATGTTTGGCAGTCTGACAACCAGGATACATTAACACCAGTAGTCTACACAGGTCAAGAGTCGTCTCATTAAAAGTTCTCATCTGCAGTTGTCTCTTTTATCCAATTTGTCGGCTACAAGCCATCGCTCTCCAAACTTTGATGGGCAAGACTTTGGCGTGTTGGGTCAGACTTTGGCATTTTAGGTTCAAACATTCGAGTCATTTTAATTTTTGTAGTAAACAGAATTTGGATTCTGTTTATTTAGTTTGGCGTCCGTATTTGTCTTACTGTTTTGCCAGATAGTGTTTCCCTAGTCCTCATCTTCCTCCTTGCCTATTGAATCTTCATACACATTTTATCCTGTTATCAATATTGCAGGATAGAGGAAGGGTGGGGAGAGCCCTCTGCTTTACTATCCTGACCTAGTCTGACTAGCTATCCACGTGTACCAAATTCTCTTTTCGCTGTTTATTATCCTTTGTCTCCCTTATCTTCCTCCCCTCATTGGCATTTTCCTCTTTCCTACCTCGTGTACCTCTCCTACCTCCAGTACCTCACCTTCCCACCTCCCGTACCTCACCTTCCTATTTCCTCTATCTCTAACTATCATGGTCTCGCCTTTTCCTGTCTTTATCACCACACACTTACCGTCTGCTCGCCCACATCTCGTCAACAAAGGCAGTTACCAGGTGTGACATGATCATCTTGGAGAGGCAGTTACCAGGTGTGACATGATCATCTTGGAGGAGCAGAGTTTAAATCTAATGTTCCTCTTCTCCTTTTCCCTCTCCCTATTCATTGCCCTTCCCAATATCTTTTGCCCTTCCCCATCGCCTCAATGCGGAAGTGGGATGGGAAGGAGAGAGGTGTTGGAGAGATGGAGGCAGGAAGAGAAGGAAAATTAATGGCACTTACGTAGAGACTAGATCAATTTTATTTTTTAACCTCTCGTCTTGAAAACACATTTATTATTATTATTATTATTATTTTTATTATTATTATTATTATTATTATTATTATTATTATTATTATTATTATTATTGATTAAATATAATCACAATAACAGTTATCACAATCACAGCAAAAAATCGCAATGTTATTTTTGTGATTGTTACTGTGATTGTGATAATTGTGACTTATTATTATTATTATTATTATTATTTATTATTATTATTATTATTGTAAATATTAATAAATTCACTGGCTTCAATTTCAATTTCCACAAGACTTGTCACATATTAGTATGTGAATCTGGGATGATTATACCGTAGACTTTTTTCTTCGTACGTAACTCTGGCCTTTGAAAATATATCACCTACAAGAACCATGAACAGTGACAAGTGTAGACTCGTTTAAATAAAACCACGTGTCTCAGGCCGGATGCTTCTTCGACGCCATCTTGAAAAAAAATGTCGGTTATTCACTTATTTTTTTTTTAACCATCGTAAAAAAAAATAATGAAAGGGTTCAATATTAACATTACAGCAGATTTGGATTCTCGGTACGACTAATATTTTCCGAGAAAATAAACATTTAGATTTCAAACAACCCCCCTCCCCTCCCCCTTCCTTATATTTTCAATGCTATTTAATGTTCAAGTGTAAAAATGTAATTAATATTATAATTATTATTATTAAAATAAGCTCGCAAAAGTCACATGTTCAATCATCAACATTGTGTGTGTGTATATATGTATATATATATATATATATATATATATATATATATATATATATATATATATATATATATATATATATATATATATATATATATATATATATATATATATATTTTTTTTATTAACACATCGGCCGATTCCCACCAAGGCAGGGTGGCCCGAAAAAGAAAAACTTTCATCATCATTCACTCCATCACTGTCTTGCCAGAAGGGTGCTTTACACTACAGTTATAAAACTGCAACATTAACACCCCTCCTTCAGAGTGCCGGCACTGTACTTCCCATCTCCAGAACTCAAGTCCGGCCTGCCGGTTTCCCTGAATCCCTTCATAAATGTTACTTTGCTCACACTCCAACAGCACGTCAAGTATTAAAACCATATGCCTCCATTCACTCCTATCAAATACGCTCACACATGCTTGCTGGAAGTCCAAGCCCCTCGCACACAAAACTTCCTTTACCCCTCCCTCCAACCTTCCTAGGCCGACCCCTACCCCGCCTTCCCTCCACTACAGATTTATACACTCTCGAAGTCACTCTGTCTCGTTCCATTCTCTCTACATGTCCAAACCACCTCAACAACCCCTCCTCAGCTCTCTGGACAATCGTTTTGGTAATCCCGCACCTCCTCCTAATTTCCAAACTCCGAATTCTCTGCATTATATTCACACCACACATTGACCTCAGACATGACATCTCCACTGCCTCCAGCCTTCTCCTCGTTGCAACATTCATCACCCATGCTTCACACCCATATAAGAGCGTTGGTATAACTATACTCTCATACATTCCCTCTTTACTTCCATAGACAAGGTTCTTTGTCTCCACAGACTCGAAGTGCTCCACTCACCCTTTTCCCCTCATCAATTCTATGATTCACCTCATCCTTCATAGACCCATCCGCCGACATGTCCACTCCCAAATATCTGAATACATTCACCTCCTCCATACTCTCTCCCTCCAATCTGATATCCAATCTTTCGTCACCTATTCTTTTTGTTATCCTCATCACCTTACTCTTTCCTATATTCACTTTCAATTTTCTTCTTTTACACACCCTACCAAATTCATCCACCAACCTCTGCAGCTTCTCTTCAGAATCTCCCAAAGCACAGTGTCATCAGCAAAAGCAACTGTGACAACTCCCACTTTGTATTTGCTTCTTTATCTTTTAGCCCAACACCTCTTGCCAAGACCCTCGCATTCACTTCTCTTACAACCCCATCTATAAATATATTGAACAACCACGGTGACATCACACATCCTTGTCTAAGGCCCACTTTTACTGGGAAATAGTCCCCTTCCTCCTACACACTCTAACCTGAGCCTCACTATCCTCATAAAAACTCTTCACTGCTTTCAGTAACCTTCCTCCTATTCCATACACCTGCAACATCTGCCACATTGCCCCCCTATCTACCCTATCATACGCCTTTTCCAAATCCATAAATGCCACAAAAACATCTTTACCCTTATCCAAATACTGTTCACCTATATGTTTCACTGTAAACACTTGGTCTACACACCCCCTACCTTTCCTAAAGCCCCCTTGTTCATCTGCTATCCTGCTTTCTGTTTTACTCTTAATTCTTTCAATAATAACTCTACCATACACTTTACCAGGTACACTCAACAGACTTATTCCCCTATAATTTTTGCACTCTCTTTTGTCCCCTTTGCCTTTATACAAAGGAACAATACACGCTCTCTGCCAATCCCTAGGTACCTTACCCTCTTCCATACATTTATTAAATAATAGCACCAACCACTCCAAAATTATATCCCCACCTGCTTTTAACATTTCTATCTTTATCCCATCAATCCCAGCTGCCTTACCCCTTTCATTCTACCCACTGCCTCACGAACTTCCCTACACCCACAACTGGCTCTTCCACACTCCTACAAGATGTTATTCCTCCTTGCCCTACACACGAAATCACAGCTTCCCTGTCTTCATCAACATTTAACAAATCCTCAAAATATTCTCTCCATCTTCCCGATACCTCTAACTCTCCATTTAATAACTCTCCTCTCCTATTTTTAACTGTCAAATCCATTTGTTCTCTAGGCTTCCTCAACTTATTAATCTCATTCCAAAACTTTTTCTTATTTTCAACAAAATTTGCTGATAACATCTCACCCACTCTCTCATCTGCCTCTTTTTACATTGCTTCACCACTCTTTTAACCTCTCTTTTCTCTCCATATACTCTTCCCTCCTTGCATATATATATATATATATATATATATATTTATATATATATATATATATATATATATATATATATATATATATATATATAGGGAGTGTGTAGACCAAGTGTTTACAGTGAAACATATAGGTGAACAGTATTTGGATAAGGGTAGATGTTGCAGGTGTATGGAATAGGAGGTAGGTTACTGAAAGCAGTGAAGAGTTTTTATGAGGATAGTGAGGCTCAGGTTAGAGTGTGTAGGAGGGAAGGGGACTATTTCCCAGTAAAAGTGGGCCTTAGACAAGGATGTGTGATGTCACCGTGGTTGTTCAATATATTTATAGATGGGGTTGTAAGAGAAGTGAATGCGAGGGTCTTAGCAAGAGGTGTGGGGTTAAAAGATAAAGAATCAAATACAAAGTGGGAGTTGTCACAGTTGCTTTTTGCTGATGACACTGTGCTTTTGGGAGATTCTGAAGAGAAGTTGCAGAGGTTGGTGGATGAATTTGGTAGGGTGTGTAAAAGAAGAAAATTGAAAGTGAATATAGGAAAGAGTAAGGTGATGAGGATAACAAAAAGATTAGATGACGAAAGATTGGATATCAGATTGGAGGGAGAGAGTATGGAGGAGGTGAATGTATTCAGATATTTGGGAGTGGACATGTCAGCAGATGGATCTATGAAGGATGAGGTGAATCATAGAATTGATGAGGGGAAAAGGGTGAGTGGAGCACTTCGGAGTCTGTGGAGACAAAGAACTTTGTCCATGGAGGTAAAGAGAGGAATGTATGAGAGTATAGTTATACCAACACTCTTATATGGGTGTGAAGCATGGGTGATGAATGTTGCAACGAGGAGAAGGCTGGAGGCAGTGGAGATGTCATGTCTGAGGTCAATGTGTGGTGTGAATATAATGCAGAGAATTCGGAGTTTGGAAATTAGGAGGAGGTGCGGGATTACCAAAACTATTATCCAGAGAGCTGAGGAGGGGTTGTTGAGGTGGTTTGGACATGTAGAGAGAATGGAACGAGACAGAATGACTTCGAGAGTGTATAAATCTGTAGTGGAGGGAAGGCGGGGTAGGGGTCGGCCTAGGAAAGGTTGGAGGGAGGGTAAAGGAGGTTTTGTGTGCGAGGGGCTTGGACTTCCAGCAAGCATGTGGAGCGTATTTGATAGGAGTGAATGGAGACAAATGGTTTTTAATACTTGACGTGCTGTTGGAGTGTGAGCAAAGTAACATTTATGAAGGGATTCAGGAAACCGGCAGGCCGGACTTGAGTCCTGGAGATGGGAAGTACAGTGTCTGCACTCTGAAGGAGGGTGTTAATGTTGCAGTTTTATAACTGTAGTGTAAAGCACCCTCTGGCAAGACAGTGATGGAGTGAATGATGATGAAAGTTTTTCTTTTCGGCCACCCTGCCTTGGTGGGAATCGGCCGATGTGTTAATAATAATATATATATATATATATATATATATATATATATATATATATATATATATATATATATATATATATATATATATATATATATATATATATATATTATAATATAACACACACACACGTTTTAACCTTTGTAATTGTGCGATGCAGATTCATTTCATGTTTGTCTTTATTCTCTCTCTCTCTGTCTGTCTCTCTCTCTCTCTCTCTCTCTCTCTCTCTCTCTCTGTCTCTCTCTCTCAGTGACTGTCTCCTCGTCCACAGGGTTGTGGTGTCCAAGAGTGTGGGACCGGATGTTGTGTTGGGGACCAACTGCTCCCAACACCACCATCACTCTTCCCTGTCCTGACTACGTCCCTGGTATCATCACTGAGGTAGGTCACCCCTGACTACGTCCCTGGTATCATCACTGAGGTAGGTCACCCCTGACTACGTATCTGGTATCATCACTGATGTAGGTCACCCCTGACTACGTCCCTGGTATCATCACTGAGGTAGCTCACCCCTGAGTACGTCCCTGGTATCATCACCGAGGTAGATCACCCCTGACTACGTTCTTGGTATCATCACTGAGGTAAGTCACCCCTGACTACGTCCCTGGTATCACTGAGGTAGGTCACCCCTGACTACGTCCCTGTTATCATCACTGACGTAGGTCACCCCTGACTACGTCCCTGGTATCATCACTGAGGTAGGTCACCCCTGACTACGTCCCTGGTATCATCACTGAGGTAGGTTACCCTGACTACGTCCATGGTATCATCACTGAAGTAGGTCACCCCTGACTACGTCCCTGGTATCATCACTGAGATAGATCACCCCTGACTACGTTCTTGGTATCATCACTGAGGTAAGTCACCCCTGACTACGTCCCTAGTATCATCACTGAGGTAGGTCACCCCTGACTACGTCCCTGGTATCATCACTGACGTAGGTCACCCCTGACTACGTCCCTGGTATCATCACTGAGGTAGGTCACCCCTGACTACGTCCCTGGTATCATCACTGAGGTAGGTCACCCCTGACTACGTCCCTGGTATCATCACTGAGGTAGGTCACCCCTGACTACGTCCCTGGTATCATCAATGAAGTAGGTCACTCCTGACTACGTCCCTGGTATCATCACTGAGGTAGGTCACCCCTGACTACGTCCCTGGTATCATCACTGAGGTAGGTCACCCCTGACTACGTCCCTGGTATCATCACTGAGGTAGGTCACCACTGACTACGTCCCTGGTATCATCACTGAGGTAGGTCATCCCTGACTACGTCCCTGGTATCATCACTGAGGTAGATCACCCCTGACTACGTCCCTGGTATCATCACTGAGGTAGGTCACCCCTGACTGTCATTAACCCATACAACAGGCCAAGTGTCTATCGGCAAGTGCCTTTGACACCCAGTAACACTCTCTCTCTGTCACACACACACACACACACACACTCACACTGTTAGTTTTTAATCATTTGATTATACATTAATGTTAAATAAGAAAAGCGATATACACTGAAATTAACAATAACAGCAAACTGAATAAGTATGTTGCTACCTGCGGAGTGATTGATTAAGTCTGGGAATTGTTGGTAATCAGTCGTGGGTCAACAGTGATCAATCAGACTCTGGTGTCTGCAAATATGCTGTGTGATCCCCTAGCTGCCAGCTCATCCAGTGGAAGGATGTGGGTTGTTTTAGTGTCGATCCCTTCATGACGAGGTGAGAGCTCTTGGTCCTTGGAAATAGAGCCACTCTTCTCGGATCAAACCCTTTCCTCTAGCGCTGTACGATTCCTATGGGTTTAGCGCTCTCCCCCATGACTATCAAGTGGGTAGGTGGGCAGTACAGTGTTTGTACTCTGATGGATGGGTGGGGATGTTGTGGTCCTGGAGGTGGGCAGTACAGTGCTTGTACTCTGAAGGATAAGTGGGGATGTTGTGGTCCTGGAGGTGGGCAGTACAGTGCTTGTACTCTGAAGGATGGGTGGGGATGTTGTGGTCCTGGAGTTGGGCAGTACAGTGCTTGTACTCTGAAGGATGGGTGGGGATGTTGTGGTCCTGGAGGTGGGCAGTACAGTGCTTGTACTCTGAAGGATGGGTGGGGATGTTGTGGTCCTGGAGATGGGCAGTACAGTGCTTGTACTCTGAAGGATAGGTTGGAATGTTGTGGTCCTGGAGGTGGGCAGTACAGTGCTTGTACTCTGAAGGATGGGTGGGGATGTTATGGCCCTGGAGGTGGGCAGTACAGTGCTTGTACTCTGAAGGATGGGTGGGGGTGTTGTGGTCCTAGAGGTGGGCAGTACAGTGCTTGTACTCTGAAGGATGGGTGGGGGTGTTGTGGTCCTAGAGGTGGGCACTACAGTGCTTGTACTCTGAAGGATAGGTTGGAATGTTGTGGTCCTGGAGGTGGGCAGTACAGTGCTTGTACTCTGAAGGATGGGTGGGGATGTTGTGGTCCTGGAGGTGAGCAGTTCAGTGCTTGTACTCTGAAGGATGGGTGGGGATGTTGTCCTGGAGATGGGCAGTACAGTGCTTGTACTCTGAAGGATGGGTGGGGATGTTGTGGTCCTGGAGGTGGGCAGTACAGTACTTGTACTCTGAGGGATAGGTTGGGATGTTGTAGTCCTGGAGGTGAGCAGTACAGTGCTTGTACTCTGAAGGATGGGTGGGGATGTTGTTGTCCTGGAGATGGGCAGTACAGTGCTTGTACTCTGAAGGATGGGTGGGGGTGTTGTGGTCCTGGAGGTGGGCAGTACAGTGCTTGTACTCTGAAGGATGGGTGGGGATGTTGTGGTCCTGGAGGTGGGCAGTACAGTGCTTGTACTCTGAAGGATGGGTGGGGATGTTGTGGTCCTGGAGATGGGCAGTACAGTGCTTGTACTCTGAAGGATGGTGGGGGTGTTGTGGTCCTGGAGGTGGGCAGTACAGTGCTTGTACTCTGAAGGATGGGTGGGGATGTTGTTGTCCTGGAGGTGAGCAGTACAGTGCTTGTACTCTGAAGGATGGGTGGGGATGTTGTTGTCCTGGAGATGGGCAGTACAGTGCTTGTACTCTGAAGGATGGGTGGGGATGTTGTGGTCCTGGAGGTGGGCAGTACAGTACTTGTACTCTGAGGGTTAGGTTGGGATGTTGTAGTCCTGGAGGTGGACAGTACAGTACTTGTACTCTGAGGTATAGGTTGGGATGTTGTAGTCCTGGAGGTTAGCAGTACAGTGCTTGTACTCTGAAGGATGGGTGGGGATGTTGTTGTCCTGGAGATGGGCAGTACAGTGCTTGTACTCTGAAGGATAGGTGGGGATGTTGTGGTCCTGGAGGTGGGCAGTACAGTGCTTGTACTCTGAAGGATGGGTGGGGATGTTGTTGTCCTGGAGGTGGGCAGTACAGTGCTTGTACTCTGAAGGATAGGTGGGGATGTTGTGGTCCTGGACTTGGGCAGTACAGTGCTTGTACTCTGAAGGATGGGTAGGGATGTTGTTGTCCTGGAGATGGGCAGTACAGTGCTTGTACTCTGAAGGATAGGTGGGTATGTTGTGGTCCTGGAGGTGGGCAGTACAGTAACCTGAGAGAAATGTACCTTAGTATATGTAAACAAAGATACAGACCTGTTACACATATACTGAGATGTATATACCACTCAGTGTATATACATTGAGAGATGCTCCAGTCAGTATATATATACACACGGTTACATAGATCTCAGCAAATAATGGTGAACGTGTGACTGTGACATGTGTCTAGTCTTTGTCTTATGGTAAGGTGTCTGTATTGCAGCAGTCGTTGCCTTTTTATTGATGTACATCACACTTAACTAGTTAGAGAAACTATCACATTTTTATTTTAAAAAGTTCACAGCATGAACTTAGTTACCAGATGTGTTGACCTACCTTGGGTCACCCTCTGTGCTACCACATGTGTTGACCTTCCTTGGGTCACGTTCGTTGCTACTACGAGATGTGTTGACCTTCCTTGGGTCACGTTCGTTGCTACTACGAGATGTGTTGACCTACCTTTGGTCACCCTCGTTTTTACAACCAGATGTGTTGACCTTCCTAGGGACACCCTCGTTGCTACCACATGTGTTGACCTACCTTGGGTCACCCTCGTTGTTACTACCACATTTGTTGACCTACCTTGGGTCACCCTCGTGTCAGTCTCCTGGGATATATCGTCTTCCAATTAAAACCTTTAAATCCTGACTTACTGTTTCGGTCAAATGACCGAAAATATACCTAATTAATTTTGCCCATTAATTTGGGATCATTTAAACCTGATGTAATAAATTACTTTGATTATATAAATAGCTATAATTTCTAATTTGGATTATTGCAATAAATTACCATTAATAAGACTTGCAAAGTTTACGGCAGACCCTAATTACTTTTTTTAATTTTCAGAATATATGCCACTGTTACCAAAATAATGTATATATTACATTTAATAAAACTGAAACATTGCTGGATCAAAATGTTTTTGCATAAACAGTTTCATAAACATTGTTGCATACATATTGCTTTATACACATTGTTGTATAAACATTACATAAATATTGTATACATATTGTTGCATAAACATTACATAAATATTGTATACACATTGTTGCATAAACATTACATCAATATTATATACACATTGTTGTATAAACATTACATAAATATTGTATACATATTGTTGTATAAACATTACATAAATATTGTATACACATTGTTGCATAAACATTACATAAATATTGTATACACATTGTTGCATAAACATTACATAAATATTGTATACACATTGTTGCATAAACATTACATCAATATTATATACACATTGTTGCATAAACACTGTTGTATGAACAGTACAAACACATTGCTGTATAAACATTGTTGCATAAATAATGTTAAATATTATTACATAAACGAAATAATATGAAGCATAGAGCAGATAAGGCAGATAATATATAAAAAATATACCATAAAAGATAAAAGAGAGGAGAGGCGAAGAGTGCGACATGTCCTAACACGACATTCAACTTCCCGCCGCCAATTACGAGGCTAGTCTATTTGGCGATTAATTAGCGGTTAATTGGCGGTCATCTAAATCATTTTTAGGCCCCGCTGGGCTTGTGTGATTTTTACCCCGGGGAATTTTAATGATTGTGTGAGAGAGAGAGAGAGAATGATAATAATTCGCTGTCTCCTCATCCGGTTATCATTCTACCTAACACCATAAAAAATCTGTCATTATTGCATAAACAGACTTTTTCAGAATAGATGGAGGCACTTTCTGACATACATAATTTTATAGTTTTTTTTCAGACTGTTTCCTGCTTACCACTAAAATTCAAATGTTTTGACTAAAAATCCATTATTTGGGTCAAAAATAATCTCATAGATTTTGCTTCTTTATCCAAAAGAGTGTCGCTTCTTGTCCAAAAAGATGCATTATACCCGGAGGGATCAGACTTCACCTGGGGAATGGGAGGTAATCACGTGTGATCTCAGGAAGGAAAGGGTAATTTCAGTTCCTCGGATCACGAACCCTTCAGGGTCAAGAGTATTTATGACCTTAGTGAATTAAGAGGCGGTTCACATATTTTCACGTACATTTTTTTTAAATCTGAAAAAAAAATCAGTGACTATCGTTCATTTTATCTCTAAAGTTCATCTCAGTTTCTTTATTTTTTCCATTAATTTTAGTTCATATTTGCGAGGTGTGTGATTCACTGCGTTGTTTACCTCTTCCCTCTTTGTGTTTTACAAATTAGGGCATGTTGGTGGTCCTAGAACATGTCGGGTGTCCTGAGGTATGTTGGGGTTCTAGGGCATGTCGGGTGTCCTGAGGTATGTTGGGGTTCCAGGGCATGTCGGGTGTCCTGAGGTATGTTGGGGTTCCAGGGCATGTCGGGTGTCCTGAGGTATGTTGGGGTTCCAGGGCATGTCGGGTGTCCTGAGATATGTCGGGGTTCTAGGGCATGTCGGGTGTCCTGAGATATGTCGGGGTTCTAGGGCATGTCGGGTGTCCTGAGGTGGTATGTTGGGGTCCCGGTAATGAAAAGACTCAGGACCCAGGTTGAGAGAAAACTCTGCTACGTTCATTTATCATAACATTCTCCTAGTCATGGTTATGCTCGTGGCAACGTCAATAAAGCCACAACATGCAGAACGGGATTTTGTGAATGCGCGTTGGGAATCGTCATTTTGAAATTCTTCCACGACGATATAGACCACGACACACTACTCCCTTGCTTGACTTAAGACCCGCGTCAGGAGACACTTGTCCTGTTTCCCTACGAACCTTACTTAAGCACCTTGCTTGCCAGGGCTCCAACCTTCCGCCGTGTTTATCCCCGTCTCGTAAAGCCTCATTGATAATATGGAGTAATTAAGGATTATTTTTAAAATATATTCCAGCCTTTTTTTAACCTTTTATGAGTCTGCATCTTTATGGGCCCTTTATGTTAATGTATTTTTTTTGGTTTCTGGAGTTTTTAACATGGGTGTATATAGGGTATTGTGTGTATGGTAATGTGACTATATTTTTAATGGCATAGGGGCGCTCACAGATCACTGGCGCTACGCGCTCTACAAAATTCACACCATTCTTTTTTTTTTCAGTAATAAAAATTGGTCCACTTTTTCATTGGCATCTCATTAATGTTTATACTGGACCTCTTAAATAATGTATTACATCCATTATGGAAGTTAGCACAGGTACCCGGGTTTTTTTTTTTTTGTCACCATGTGTGTTTTGTATATATTTTTAGTACGTGTTTATATTTTTCGTTTTTTTTTGAAAGGTTTTAACTGTGTGAGAGTTATATAGTGTTTTACATTTTTTTTCTGGTTTTTAATCTTCCGTGTATTGGTTTTTATTTTATGAGTATGATTCGTTGGGGTTTTCATTTTAAACTCAGTGACTATATCCATCCAGATGATTGTTTAAGTGGCACCCCGGTAGTGACACTCCCCAAGTGTCACCCCGGTAGTGACACTCCCCAAGTGTCACCCCGGTGGTGACTCTCCTCAAGTGGCACCCCGGTGGTGACTCCTCAAGTGTTACCCCGGTGGTGACTCTCCCCAATGTCACCCTAGTGGTGACTCTCCCCAAGTGTCACCCTAGTGGTGGCTCTCCCCCAAGTGGCACCCCAGTGGCGACTCTCCCCAAGTGGCACCCCATTAATAACCCTGCCCATTATAGTTTATCCTCGTACTTTCATTAACATGTATTACCCCTGTGGGTTTAGCGCTTATCCACGAGGATAATAATCCCCCCCCCCAACACACAAATTTTGAATACTTTCATTTTAATATTTTTTGATTGACTTATATACCTTCTTTTTTTTAAACAGATTAAATACCTTTTGCCTCCGCAAATTTGTCATAATAATAGAACAGCTGAGATACATTTGATTACATGAGAATAAATGGGTGGCCCGTGGCCTGGTTGGCAAAGCTCTCGCTTCACACGCTGAGGGTCCTTGGTTCAATTCCCGGCGAGGGTGGAAACATTGGGCGTGTTTCCTTATACTTGTCCCTGTTCACCCATCAGTAAAATGGGTACTTGGGTGTTAGTCGACTGGTGTGGGTCGCATCCTTGGACAAAATTGACCTAATTTGCGGGAAATGCTCAGCATAACAAGCGGCTTTCTATATACTAGTATATCATTGATGTCAGCTAGGTCTGTATACCTTGTACATGTACTTGTAGAAATAAAGATATTTATCATTTAGTACTAAAATGTTTCAGTTCCTCTCTATTTCTATCTCTCTCACAGGCGCATGCGTCTCGGAGGTGCGGTGAGAACGGGTCTTGGGTTGGTGGTGGACAGGAGAGAGGCTGGACCAACTACACACCTTGCCTGGGTTATGCCGCCCCTACCAATGTTACAACCACCTTCAGCGTCATAATGGTGCGTTCATCAGCCTCTGTAGGTGCGCGTGTGTGTATCTGATTATATTTAATATCTGTGTCAGGCTTGACCTCTATGATACTAACTATGAGTGAACCTTTTCTCTACAGGAATACCTGCCGTCGCTGAAGCAGGTCTCTATGATTGGTTACAGCGTCTCCCTCGCCACACTCGTCATCTCTTTCACCATCCTCGCCTCCCTCAGGTGGGTCCTTCGTGTTGCCCTACCTTGGGTAGGTCCTGTGTGTTGCTGTGTCTCAGGCAGGTTGTGTGTGTTGCTGTGTGTCAGGCAGGTTGTGTGTGTTGCTGTGTCTCAGGCAGGATGTGTGTTGCTGTGTGTCAGGCAGGTTGTGTGTTGCTGTGTCTCAGGCAGGATGTGTGTGTTGCTGTTTGTCAGGCAGGTTGTGTGTGTTGCTGTGTCTCAGGCAGGTTGTGTGTTGCTGTGTTTCAGGTAGGTCCTGTGTGTTGCTGTCTTCCTTAGGACCTGTGTGTTTTTGTTTCCCTTACTTTGGTCCTGCATTTCTCTCCCTCCCTCCCTGAAGGATATCCTCGCCTGCCGTGATTCCCCATCATCCCAAGACCAAGCATATTCGGGGGTTCATTCGGGATGGACTTACCACGCGAGTGAATCATTCCTTAACGAGCAGTTACCACGGCTCTCGCTTCCTCGTTATTATTCACTCGCTACAACAACAACAGCGAATGACTTGGCTTAGCCTGGCACCCCAAGCCGGACCCTGGGCTTAACCTCTTCCTAGCTAGTGCGTTGCGGTCGTGAATTTGCCTCACGAACACGAATTTCTTCCATCTATTCATGTGGATGCAGAAAGTGGATGGAATCTGTTCCCTTGAACACGAATGGTTTTAGGGTTCGTTTCCTAAATGAGAGGATGTTTAAACAACACGGTAACAATGAACACTTGATTCAACTTGAATCAGTAATTTGTTGGAACTTTATATTATGAACACAACCTTCTTAATTCATAGATAATTATTATTATTATTTTTATTCGTAAATCATACTCCCTTTATTCCCCTATCCCTCCCTCCCTCCCTTCCTTCCTTCCTTCCTTCCTTCCTTCCCTCACTCGTTACTTCTCACACAGGCATCACCTGACCCGGGGCAAAAGAGTGTTAGGTCAGGAAGCGATGTGGAAAATTTCTTTCCATATTACATTTTGAGGTAGAATTTTTTTCCCACTCTTATTGGCCTGAAAATATTTTCTTGAGAGGGTAGCGCTACTGGCTGTTAAGTTTTTTTTTTTGAGGTTTGTGTTGTTTTAAAGTGCGTTCGCAAATGCTGTTACTTTTATAGCGCGTTTGCAACTGCTGTTACTTTTATATCGAGTTTGCAAGTGCTGTGTAATTTTTATATCGCGTTCGCAAGTGCTGTATAATTTTTATATTGTGTTCGCAAGTGCTGTGTATTTTTTATATCGCGTTCGCAAGTGCTGTGTAATTTTTATATCGCGTTCGCAAGTGCTGTGTAATTTTTATATTGCGTTCGCAAGTGCTGTGTAATTTTTATATCGCGTTCGCAAGTGCTGTGTAATTTTTATATTGCGTTCGCAAGTGCTGTGTAATTTTTATATCGCGTTCGCAAGTGCTGTGTAATTTTTATATCGCGTTTGCAAGTGCTGTATGTCTTTTATCATGGCATAAAATTTATAAAAAAATACAAACTGAGTTTTCCTGTCTCATATACGTCACAAATTTTGCAATTCCAATGCAAATTCCCCAATTTATGTTCCGATGCGCTGCCATTACTCAGTTTTCCAATGATATAACCCAAATTTTAAACTAGACGTGTGTGTATCTCGTGTTAGCTGCGTGATCTGAGAAAGGTATCCCCATATCCTGTCAGCCCATCCCCCTCTGCTTCAGTGCACGCAGAAGTACGCTAAAAGTGTCTAATGTGGTTAATTAGTTTCACTGGAGGTTTGAAGCCTATCGGAAGAGCCATTCTCGAGTTTTATAGCGGAAACTGTTATATGGATTTCTTCAGTAAAAACGGCCAAAGCCCAAATCTATTTCGAACCTCTTATTATGATACACCAGTTCTGAAGGTTTAAAGCCTGACGGAAAAGGCATTCTCTGGTTATCGCGGGGACTAATGCCTCAATATACAACTTAAGTGTTTAAGTCGCTCAGAAGTTGCATTCTCTAATTATCGACGTCGGAGGTTTGAAGACGATTGGAAAAGTTATTCGCAAATTATCGCATCAAGTATGATAGGTGTTCCATATGCGTAAAACAGGTGTTGACGACACGTATAGCAGGTGTTGACGACACGTATAGCAGGTGTTGCCAACATGTATGGTAGCAGCACCACCCTTGGTTTAAAGCAGACCTTTATAATTATAGACAACGTTTCGCTCCAGGTACAACTTTATCAAGTGATACAGCAAAACGTTCTCGAAAACATAGTCCCTTTGCAGCAGGTACAGGTGGGTTCTCTGACTACCGCTTGACAACTGTCGGGGAGGGAATACCTCTCGCTCCACTCCTCGCCCCCTCCCCCATATTTTTCCACCTTTTTTGCACTCTTCCTGAGGAAGTCTCGAAATATATACGAAATATGGGTTTGCACGGCGCGCGTGAGGTACATACGAATCACTCGCTGTTCTGAATCCCGAGTGAGACCAGTCAGTGAGTCAGGGTTTGTCGCAACACTATGGAATACCAAGGTAATGGACGACGTCAAATTCTTTCGTTACTTGTGTTCTCGCGGCCTCGGTGAGTAAAATATTCGAATGCTGCCACGTATAGGTGTGTACTCACCTAGTTGTGGTTGCAGGGGTCGATTCACAGCTCCTGGCCCCGACTCTTCGCTGGTCGCTACTAGGTCACTCTTCTGCTCCATGAGCTTTATCATACCTGTGTGTGTGTGTGTGTGTGTGTATGTACGTACTTACCTATTTGTGGTTGCAGGGGACGAGTCACAGCTCCTGGCCCTGACTCTTCAATGGTCGCTACTAAGTCCACTTTCTCCTTGCTCCAAGAGATTTATCGTACCTCTTCTTAAAGACATGTATGGATCCTGCTAGGGATGTATCGGATGTGAAAATTTAGATATCCGCGTATGCGGATGTGTATACGGATGTCTTACTTATTTTGCAGATGCGAATGTAAGAAATTGTGCCGATGTTCCGCGGATGCGGATATCCGATACATCACTAGATCTTGCCTCCACTACATCACTCTCCAGATTGTACCATTTCCTGACAACTCTGACTGAAGAAATATTTCCTAACATCCCTGTGACTCATCTTAGTTTTCAACTTGCAGTTGTGACCCCTTGTTTCTGTGTCCCATCTCTGAAACATTATGTCCCTATCACCTTGTCAGATCCTACGTATATCTGTATTTGTACACACTACAACAGTGGTTCTATATGTAAATCATATTCACGACAAAATATAGCGAATGCAATTCGCCCATTATATCCCTCGTCTCCTCCCTCACTACGCCAGCAGGCACTCATAAATCACACGTCGCAGAGTGCTTCTTGGAGAGTGTTTAAAGAGTTGAGATACTCCACGAGGGAGGATTCAACCGCATTCACTGGATTAGCCAACGATTAATTTGTTTACCATTCTTTATTTTGTTTCTCCGTCTATAATTTTGCGTTGAGGATTGTCACTGTGGAGGCTTCACACTTCGTCTTTTATGAGAGGGAGAGGAAGGGAAGCAAGGAAGAAATAAAGGAAGGAAGGAAGGGAGGGAGAGAGGGAGGGGAGGGAGGTTGCGGTACATCATTATACTTCAATTAATCACTCAGGTTTCCTCTTACGACAGATAATCACGGAGATTACCCCCCTAAGCGAATAAATGACAGGGGGAGATATAATGAGATCATCAGTGCAACAAACAGGTTCATCAAGGGTCACTGATATTATCAACTACTGAATTGACGTGGAATTAATTGATGGTTCAACTTGACGGATTGGTGGGCGAGACGTGTGAGCGTGTTGCCCTTGCTCACCTAGCAGTAAATAGGCACCTTAGTATTAGTCGATTATTTTGGGCCTTAAGCATCCTGCATTTTTACTAATAATAATCATCTCCGTCTTTACTTTCTCCTTCGTCTTGGTATTCTCTCGTATTCTTCGGCTTCCTCCTCTTCGTCTTGGTCTCCTTTTTTTTCTTCTAATTTTAATTTGACCAAAGATAATTTCAAGTAGGTTTCAACGTATTAGAAAGTTAAACTTAGGTATTGAAAGCCAGGCCACACGACTCATGGAGTGAAACAAGTCAAACGACCTGTCACGATCACAAACAACCTTCCTTGACCCTATCTTGCAGTGACCTGACCCTGGTGTTCAGTTGTATTCCTTAGTGATTCTCTCTCTCTCTATCTATCTGCATTTTTTTAAGTCAGTTCCAATAACAAGATCGGGGACAAAATGCGGACCATTTCCTCTCTCTCTGATTGGATTTTTTTCCTATGATCGTCCCGGGCTGTTTCTAGGTCGATCTCGTCCTGGTTTACGAGGTTGGTTGACATCCATCATCTCTGTTACGACAGAGTCGGGATAGCATCCTGACCTAATTTATGTTTGGGTCTCTCTCTCTCTCTCTCTCTTTTTTTCTTTTCTCCTCTTCTCTCCTCTCTCTCTCTCTCTCTCTCTCTCTCTCTCTCGTGTGTGTTAGCTCTGTTGTTTACCTATATATGAATGTTTCAGGTGTTGAACCTCAGCCTCTGTTACCTGATGTAATCTTCATATTTACTTGTATATGAAGGATTACTTACATTCGCCAGGTTAGGTAAAGGCACCCCTGGCGTTCGTCCGCCAGGCTGGGCAAAGCCACCTTTGGCTTACGTTCGCTAGGCTTGGTAAAGCCATCCCTGGCGTTCGTCACTGATCCTACATCTTGTCTTGGAGTGAAAAGATTCGATTATTGAACTCCGTGGAGCGTGTGGGAGGGCTGGGAAATGAATAGGTCTTTTTGAAAAGATGGCTGGGTGGGTCGGTGGCTGACTGGGTGGCTGCATGGGTGGGTGTCTGGCTTGGAAGGTGGAAAGGTAGGTGAGTTAGTAGATAGACGGCTAGATGGGTGAGCGGGTAGATTTAGCCTAGATGATTGGGTGTGTGGCAAAGTAGAAGGATCGGTGTGTGGGTGGGTTTGGGTGGGTAGATACAGGTGGTACCTGTTGTAACATTGCAGAGTAGCTGAGTAGTGAGACCGTCTCACAAATGAAAGATCCCGGGTTCGACCCCCTTACCCAAGGCCAGTGAAATTTATGGGTACGTTTGACATCCCTGCTGCCCATGCCCACCTAGCTTTAAAAATAGGTACGTGTGTGTGTGTGTGTGAAAACTAGTTTTGCTGGATGTTTTATCCTGGGCACAGCATCAGTGTGTAACAAAACTCCAATCCTGCTGGATGTTTTAGTCTGGATAAAACTTATCCGTGCATTGTTGTGTATTTAATGATGGTAATGGAAATAATCGTAGTGATTAACAATTCTCTCTCTCTCTCTCTCTCTCTCTCTCTCTCTCTCTCTGTTTAACATTTATCATGGAACTGATCTCTGGGTGACCTACGTGGTCAGAGTACTCCATAACTGTGGCAGCTACATACAGCTTGGTCAAGTTCTCCTCTCCAAGGTGAAGTACCGTGATGCTAGTCAAAGACTCTTTATCTAAGGAATTGGTGCCATCTCTCTCTCTTCTTATTGCCTCCCATTATCTGTGTGTTGTGTGACCCACACAGATTTGGCTGGTCTCTCCTGAATATAATAATGTAATCACCCGTGTTTCAGGAAGTTGAGGTGCCCAAGGAACCTGCTCCACCTTCACCTGTTTGGTTCGTTCATGCTGAGAGCGCTTGTGGTGTTGGTGAAGAACTCCTCCTACGTTGAGAGTGTCGAGGTGAGCCCTTATCCCCATATACTCTCAGACATACGCTCAGAAACATGGAGGTGGTCACATAACCTGCCATATCCTTTTTAAAAAAAATTCCCCATTACACGCCCACACTCAGTCCACTGTCCACACGGAATCATACATCATCTGACCATTTGCCGCCCTGCCCTCTCATCCAGCCCTCTCGCCCCACATTTCCCCATCATTCAGCTCTCTCGCCCCACATTTCCCCCTCATTCAGCTCTCTCGCCCCACATTGCCCCCCTCTCATCCAGCTCTCTCGCCCCACATTGCCCTCTCATCCAGCCCTCTCGCCCCACATTGCCCTCTCATCCAGCCCTCTCGCCCCACATTGTCCTCTCATCCAGCCCTCTCGCCCCACATTGCCCTCTCATCTAGCCCTCTCGGGGCGGCACATTGCCCTCTCGCCCCCACATTGCCCTCTCATCCAGCCCTCTCGCCCCACATTGCCCTCTCACCCACAAATAAGAAAATTTATTAAACCTTTGGGAACACAGCTTATAATTTTTTGTTTACAATTGTCTTCAGAATACAACAGGTGTTATATGCACATGAACATTACGTAGATTTAAACAGTACAGTCAAATACTGTGATTTATTTATGATCAGAAGAGACATTCTCCAAATTTATTAATCAAACACCAGTTTGATTAATAAATTTGGCATAATTAAACTTACGCAACATAAAATCAAGACCATCCCAAGTTCCCATCACCCACCCGCCATAACATTACCTTGGCCACGATTCAGCGCAAGGATATGAAACTCTGGGTGCCCGGAACAAACTTGAGACCCTGGTAATGACCAGGCGGATACTGAGACAAAGGCTGCTGTATCGAGCTCATTCAGTAATAGACTTCTGCTTTAATGACTTGTTTGGGCCACATTCTTCGGTTTGTTTTTGAATGGGCCCTACATGAGAGAGTGCAGATTCAGGGCCTCCGTGTTCGTGTCCGCCTTGCTCCGTGTTGTTTTCGTGTTTTTCACGGTCTCTAGAACTTTAAAACTGTGCCAGTGAACTTATAAGGTACATCCCTCCAGTGATCTTATAAGGTACATCCCTCCAGTGCTCGCAACTAATCAGGCAGAAAACAGTTATACTGAGTACAAAAAAAGGGAATTAGTGTGCAAGAACACAGCAGTGCCATACTCCCAGAGGGAAACTTAGGCTTAAGTGCCGTTTGAAATAAAAGAGAACAAATATTTGTCAAAGGAAGGAAAGTCTCCCTGAAAATAGGGTGTAGATATAACTGTTATAGTGAATATCACAGTGGTGCCGTAGTATACAGATAAGTTAATAAATGTTAAAGTGAAATGTTTGGCCTAACGAGTTTCGTGTTTGAAATCAGTTGCCAGCGGTCGCCGGGTCCTTACCACGCAGGTCAGCTGTATTGATAATTTTAATCTGCTAGTATACCTGACCAAAATCTAGTGATTACATTGATATAAAAGAATTTCTATCGAAATACGAATAGGTGCACAATCTTGAGAAAATACGTAAATTGTCCAGCTCGAAAAAATACGATAAACAATGTAGAGTTGTGAGTTGTCAGTGAACGATTTCAACAATACAAGTCCGTATATCATCCAGTCAACCATAGTGAAAAACAGCATTGTTGTGGTGGAAGTAGAAAAAAAAAACTAGAAAAACTAAACCCAGTACAGTGATCCATAAGTGCCTAAAACCCCAGGTGGTAAACCAGGGTGAGGCTAACCAGGGTGCCAGAAGTAAACAGGGTGCCAGAAGTAAACAGGGTGCCAGAGGTAAACCAAGGTGCCAGAGGTACGGCCGTCCATCTTAGTAAGAGCTGCCAGAAGCACCGGATTTTTTCTCCAACACGCAAGTTATACTTTTTGTATCAAACTGATCATTGTTACTCTGTTTAATCATCTCCCAGTGGTCTGTCTCGCGTAACCCAAATAATCCCTACCGGATCCTTTAAATAAGTGATACTGGATTTCGTCAGATCCAAGAAATAAGGGAACCATTGACCGGATTCAAAACTGGTATCCTTGTCCGGATTCAATAAGCGGATGGGGTTTTAGGTGGCCTTATCAAACACCCAAACAATAACAGTTTTAACAGATAAGTAAACTGTAGATATAAATCCAAATTAATTTCCATGAACGTGCCTATCTGTGCTCATGATAATGCGAGCACAGATGGGCATGTTTGTGGAGCAACTTGCAATGTGAACAGACTGACTGATGTTGTAGTGGCCAGGCTTGGCTACAGGTACTTCTGACAGTTTGGGAGACACAGATGATGATCAAACTAAATGCAAATTATGTGATCAGGCATATGGTCACTGTCTTGAACACTATGTGCTTAATTGTGCACTTATTGAGGAATATAGAGATAGACAATATAATAACCTATGTGACATGTCAAGATATCTTATTCATGAAATAAGATACCTGCTTGTAACAGATAATTGAAATGTAGATATAAACCCAAATGTACAATTGTTAACCCCTTTGGGGCCTAGTGCCTAGGCCTTTTGTGTATCCATATGCTCTTGCGCTACCGTCCACAGGATGGATATGGGGTGCACAATAAACTAGCCACTTCGGTGGCAAAATCTAAATCAAACAATAACAATAACTTTAAGTGGTAAGATTGTCCCAAACACTTACACATGCAAATAAAATAGATACGATACAAATATACGGATCACCACTTCAGGGAAGCTATTAGTAGATTATACAGGAAAACAACCAACAAAATCAATCATGAAAACCTGTGTATTATGCAACCAAACAAACAAACGTTCCACTGGATGGATTACATGCAACTTCTGTGGTAAATGGAGCCACACCCCTTGTGCAGGCATTCAGGAATCAACTACACGATATATTAAACCAGGGAAGTGTTTTTGGGTATGCCCAAATGAGACCAAACTGTGGAATAAAATCACATTGATGTTAAAAGATGACAACATCAAATCGGCCTTCATAAAAAAACATGACAGCATTCTATAACAGTTGGGAAAGTAAAAAATCTGGGCCAGATGGTGCTATCGCCCCTGGTACAGATGTTGCCCTAGTAGACAGTAACTGTAAGAATGGAGAAATAAATGATGGTGACCTGAAGAGGGACAGGAGCTCCAGTGGGGAAACAGGTGTAGACAAGGACACACAAAAACCAATGTTACAAACTAGTAATACCACGGTAGATAGTAAACAGGGGATTGCCCCGGGAAATACTGAAGTTAAATTACCAGAAACGGATGAAGGCTCCAGTGTTAGCACTAGTGCCGAAGATAGAAACGAGACAGCAACACACGCACCAATAGGGAATACAATGGGGAACACAATCACAAAAAACAGGGCAAACGGAAACCAGGCCTTTGTGAATATTATGCACTTGGTATCTGCAGGCATGGAATATCTGGGAAATCAGATGGGACATGTAATTATGATCACCCCAGAAAATGCCGTGCCTATATGAAAACAGGAAAATGCAAACTCCTGTCCTGTAAGCTTTTCCACCCTGAAATGTGCCACTCACCAGTTCAGGAAAGACAGTGCTATAACTTATATTGCCAGGCATACCACCTAAAGGATACAAGACGACACAGAACATCCAGACCATGGCAAAACCTGGGTAACCACAGCCACTCCGGAGAGAGAGGTTTTTTAGTGCCAGGAAGGAAAAAAAGCTGGCAGGAAATGACAGAAATCGTACACCAACTTCAATCATTTCTGGAGTGGAATCACAGTCAGTGGCCTCCACTCCAACACAACAGATATTAGTGCCAGGAAAAAAAGACCCCCTTCCATACCACCAATCCAACGACATTCATCTTTGCAAGTATACAGGTCCTAAAGCCAGCAACAAACAAAAAGATACCTTACATCCGTGGACTGCTTACAGAGTCAAATGCTATGTTTGCGGCTTTCACAGAGACCCACATAAGAGATCACTTGCACAATGAAATATGGATCCCGGGCTACAACCTATACAGATGTGACAGAGTGAACAGGCAAAAAGGGGGGCTTGGCCTGTATATCACAGAGTCACTTATATGTTCAGAACTACTAAATGCCTCAAATGATGTAGTTGAAGTATTAGCAATAAAGATCGAGAATCAAAACCTGGTCATCGTAGTTGTATACAAGCCTCCGGATGCAACGTCCCAACAATTCCAGGAACAGCTTCTGAAAATTGACCACTGTCTGGAAAATCTTCCAGCTCCTGCCCCCATCATCTTGCTCCTGGGATATTTCAACCTAAGGCACCTAAAATGGAGGAATATTGCAAACAATGTGGTAGCAGAGATAACACCAGGAGGCAGCTCAGATGAAAAACTCGCACACACATCAACTTTTAAATCTCTGCACCAAATTCACCTTAAACCAGCAAATAGTAGAGCCCACAAGATTAGAAAATACGCTGAACCTCATCTTCACCAACAATGATGATCTGATACGAAATGTCATCATATCAAAAACAATTTACTCAGCTCACAACATAATAGAGGTCCAGACATGCATGAGGGGGGCCCCAGATCGACAAAATGTGATCAGCCGCGAGGGAGCCTTCTCCAAATTCAACTTCAATAACAAAAACATAAGGTGGGACCAAGTAAACCAAGTCCTAAATGATATAAACTGGGAAGATAGCCTAAGCATCAAGGATTCTAACCTATGTCTAGAACAAATTAACTCTGTGGCACTTGAGGTTTGCTCAAGGCAAATTCCTTAAGGAAAGAAGATGTAAACTAGAAGAGAGAGGCGCTCCCTATACAGGCGAAGGCAGAGAATAACGGAGCGGCTACAGGAGGCCAATATATCTGAAATACGTAGGGAGACACTGGTCAGAGAAATAGCAAACATCAAATTAAAACTAAAGGAATCTTACAAGAATCAAGAAACGCGGGAAGAACTAAAGCCAAAAATGAAATTGAAAGAAACCCAAAGTATTTCTTTTCTTATTCCAAATCAAAATCGAGAACAACATCCAGTATTGGGCCCCTACTTAAACGGGATGGGTCCTACACAGATGACAGCAAGGAAATGAGTGAGTTACTAAAGTCCCAGTATGACTCAGTTTTTAGCGAGCCGCTAACCAGACTGAAAGTCGAAAACCTAAATGATTTTTTTATGAGAGTGCCACAGAACTTGGCAGATGCATGCCTATCTGACATTACCCTGACGCCAAACGACTTCGAAAAGGCAATAAATGACATGCCCATGCACTCCGCTCCAGGCCCAGACTCTTGGAACTCCGTGTTCATCAAGAACTGCAAGAAACCCCTATCACATGCTTTTAACATCCTATGGAGAGGGAGCATGGACACAGGGGTCGTCCCGCAGTTACTAAAAACAACAGACATAGCCCCACTCCACAAGTAAAGCAATAGCAAAGAACTACAGACCAATAGCGCTAACGTCCCATATCATAAAAATCTTTAAAAGGGTTCTAAGAAGCAAGATCGCCACTCATCTAGATACCCATCAATTACACAACCCAGGGCAGCATGGGTTTAGAGCAGGTCGCTCCTGTCTGTCCCAACTACTGGACCACTACGACAATGTTCTGGATGCTCTAGAAGACAAACAGAATGCAGATGTTATATACACAAACTTTGCAAAAGCCTTTGACAAGTGTGACCATGGTGTAATAGCACACAAAATGCGTGATAAAGGATTAACAGGAAAAGTTGGTAGATGGATCTATATTTTCCTAACAAGTAGAACACAAAGAGTAGTAGTCAACAGAGTAAAGTCTGAGGCGGCTACAGTGAAAAGCTCTGTTTCACAAGGCACAGTACTCGCTTCCATCCTGTTCCTCATCCTCATATCGGACATAGACAGGGATATAAGCCACAGTGCCGTGTCTTCCTTTGCAGATGACACCCGAATCTGTATGACAGTGTCCACCATTGAAGACACTGCAAGACTCGAAGCAGACATAAACCAAATCTTTAAATTGGCTGCAGAAAACAATATGAAGTTCAATGATGAGAAATTTCAATTACTCAGATATGGAAAACGTGAAAAAATTAAAATCTCATCGGAGTACAAAACAAATTCCAACCACACAATAGAGCGAAAGACTAATGTCAAAGACCTGGGAGTGATCATGTCAGAGGATCTCACCTTCAAGGACCATAACACCGTAGCAATCGCATCTGCTAGAAAAATGACAGAATGGATAATGAGAACCTTCAAAACCAGGGATACCAAGCCCATGTTGACACTTTTCAGGTCGCTTGTTCTATCTAGGCTGGAATATTGCTGCACACTAACTGCACCTTTCAAGGCAGGTGAAATTGCTGACCTAGAAAATGTGCAGAGAACCTTCACGGCACGCATAACTGCGATAAACCACCTCAATTACTGGGAACGCTTGAAATTCCTAAACCTGTACTCCCTAGAACGCAGGCGGGAGATATACAATATTATATTAACGTGGAAAATTCTCGAGGGATTAGTACCAAACTTGCACAAGAGAGTCACTCCCTACGAAAGCAAAAGACTCGGCAGGCGATGTAACATCCCTCCAATGAAAAGCAGGGGTGCCACTAGCACGTTGAGAGACAACACAATAAGTGTCAAGGGCCCAAGACTGTTCAACTGCCTCCCAGCATACATCAGGAGGATTACCAATAAACCCCTGGCTGTCTTCAAGCAGGCACTGGACAGGCACCTAAAGTCGGTACCTGACCAGCCAGGCTGTGGTTCGTACGTTGGACTGCGTGCGGCCAGCAGTAACAGCCTGGTTGATCAGGCTCTGGTCCAACATGAGGCCTGGTCACAGACCGGGCCGCAGGGGCGTTGACCCCTGGAACTCTCTCCAGGTATACAGACTAGCAGGAAGTTACACAACAAAGTTTGGCAGGACACGAGCATTAGAACCTACTCTTTCCACAAGAATCATAAAATTATTCTGTAAATTGGGGATTGGGCAACACACACCATTAACGGCCAGGTCCTTTCGAATGCTCCTGCTGCTCTCAGTGCAACAACTAGTGGCCTGCTGCTAAGTATGATGCTTATTTTGACTACCTTCCGGTAAGTATTTTTTGTCTAGGTTTTGATAGTTATCGGTACAATCTCCAGGTTCCAGGGGGTACCTGCAGAGACCTTGGTAATTTTAGAAAAAAACTTTTACTAACACCAGATGATTTTTTTTCTAACGTATGCTAGATATAATATAATAATATAATATATAATATCTTTATTTACTACAAGTACATGTACATGGTATATTTTAACTATGAATGTCTTTGTTGGTTTACTTTGTTTTTTATAAATCGGTTCTACTTGGTTGAGGGTTTTTAGTTTGTGAGTTTATGGTACATGTGAATGGTCCACAATGATGGGACGATTGGCTAACCTTGGGAAGTGACTGACCTCGTGCATAACAGTAAGACCCAGGACATCTTCAGAACAGTGACTAACATCGTTCATCACAGTAAGACCAACGCTACTCTGGTGTGGGTCTGCTCAAGTGACAGGTGCAACCAGCACTCTCACGCTGGGTAATGGGTCGAGAAAGTGGATGGACTGTGAGAGCAAGTTCTGTTTATACTAAGCCCGTCGACACCCCCGCCACCGCCCCAGCACTCCTTCAGGTCGTCCCAGCTTCCCTTTCCCACACTGCCCCTCTTCCTCACTTCTACATATTTTGTTTTTACTCCTGTCAGCAGTGGCGGACCTACATTTTTGGGGCCCCATGAGGCTTGAACTGTTAAGGGGGGCCCTTCGCAACCCCTTCTCATACAGACTAAAGTCGCTGCTGGGGTCCCCTCTGGAATTAGTGGCCCCTGAAGCTTAAGCCTCATTAGTTTCATGGTAGATCCGCCCCTGCCTGCCTGTCTGTCTTCCATCTTTCACATATTTTCGCTCTTTCGTCTGTACCAACTAGTACCATTCCTGATGTCCTCTCTTTTAAAACACTTTGCTCATTGGCAGCTAACCGTACGGAAACACAGGATAACATTGATTAAAATAAATTAAGATAGCCTAGCCAAACCCATCTTGTGGAGCCAGTGGAATGTGTATAGTGTATGTCAGTGACTAGTTTAGCTGTTAACAAACACGACATATATTTAAATTAATTTCACGCATTAATCGTATTTTTTTCCTCTAATAGTAAAATATAGGTATACACTTATAGCGGCGTTAACTTAAATTCTGGTGACAGCAGGACGGAGGTGAAAGAAGACGAATGCTATATAATACTTTGTGATTGCAATGCACAGCATATTAGGGGCTTTTGGCATGTACATCTCATTAATAACTATGTATATTGTCTACCATGTATCTTTGTACCATGCCTCAATAAAGTATTATTATTATTATTATTATTATTATTATTATTATTATTATTATTATTATTATTATTATTATTATTATTATTATTATTATTATTATTATTCACGGATCTGACAGTCATAAACAAATAAATGATGAATAGGCTAATTTAGTATTGACCACGATGATAGATGGGAGGTCCCACCACACGTCACGATAGATGGGAGGTCCCACCACACGTCACGATAGATGGGAGGTCCCACCGCACGTCACGATAGATGGGAGGTCCCACCGCACGTCACGATAGATGGGAGGTCCCACCGCACGTCACGATAGATGGGAGGTCCCAACACACGTCACGATAGATGGGAGGTCCCAACACACGTCACGATAGATGGGAGGTCCCAACACGTCACGATACATGGGAGGTCCCACCACACGTCACGATAGATGGGAGGTCCCACCGCACGTCACGATAGATGGGAGGTCCCACCGCACGTCACGATAGATGGGAGGTCCCACCGCACGTCACGATAGATGGGAGGTCCCACCGCACGTCACGATAGATGGGAGGTCCCAACACACGTCACGATAGATGGGAGGTCCCACCACACGTCACGATAGATGGGAGGTCCCGCCACACGTCACGATAGATGTGAGGTCCCACCACACGTCACGATAGATGGGAGGTCCCAACACACGTCACGATAGATGGGAGGTCCCACCACACGTCACGATAGATGGGAGGTCCCACCACACGTCACGATAGATGGGAGGTCCCACCGCACGTCACGATAGATGGGAGGTCCCACCACACGTTTGAGTCTGTAGTGTCTTAAGCCTTTTTAAACTTAAAAAAATAAAAAAGGCCTTAACTTACCATTGTTGTTAAACAATTTAAAAAGCCAGTACAGTAACACTGCAGTTGAAGGTGTCTTGAGAAGGTTAAGATGGGGTGGACAGGCTCCTAGTGTGACTGGCCAGGGTCGGTTCATGTCTACTTGCCTTGTATACCTGGAGAGGGTTTCAGGGGTCACCGCCCCCGCGGCCCAGTCTGAGACCAGGCCTCGTGGTGGATCAGGGTCTGATCACCCAGGCTGTTCCTGCTGGCCGCACCACACAAGTTCCTCCTCAGGAACTCCTCAAGGGAGGTTCCTTGACGCTGGTGAGGGGCTCTTGATCTAGGGAATTGGATATGTGCTCCAGTTTCCTGAATTGAGCCTGAATGCCTTCCATCCTCCCCCAGGCGCTGTATAATCCCTACGGGTTTAGTGCTCCCCAAAATAATCCCTAGGAAACATATTGCACAACTGTACCTTTCCGATACACACAGCTGGCCATGTTGTCGTAAAATTTATAGTATATCTAAAGAATATTAATAAAACAGTTATAGGTGAAATTTAAATACTGTAGCTACAAAACACACACTACTCTCCTAAAATTAATTTCCGTTTAGACTAAAATGCCTAAAAGCGCCCAGGCCCATGCCAAATGGTTTAGTTGTTAATAGATTAGACAAATCAACAGTTCTTATATAAAAATACAGGGTGTTTTTAAATGATGGACCCACTTTCAAAGCAGTACACATTTCAAATCGGGTCCATCTCTTTGAAACATGAAGACTGGAAACATGAAGAGGACAGTCAATCCAGGAGATATTAAATGGGAGGAACTCTGTCCAAAGACATAACTAACAGAGGGCGTGTCTTGATATCACGCTTGGTGATACTGGAATAATTCCAAGGATGCTGAGCATAGCTTATACTGTGTATTAGATTGATCTTTCAGTTTATGATCGTGCCCGCAACTCTGTCCAACCACGTGCTAAATTGACACTCAAAAATTTGGGTGAAATAAAATTTGGGTGAAACAAACTGGTAAAAGCGACAAGGAATATATATATATATATATATATATATATATATATATATATATATATATATATATATATATATATATATATATATTTTTTTTTTTTTTTTTATTAACACATCGGCCGATTCTCACCAAGGCAGGGTGGCCCGAAAAGAAAAACTTTCATCATCATTCACTCATCACTGTCTTGCCAGAAGGGTGCTTTACACTACAGTTATAAAACTGCAACATTAACACCCTCCTTCAGAGTGCCGGCACTGTACTTCCCATCTCCAGAACTCAAGTCCGGCCTGCCGGTTTCCTGAATCCCTTCATAAATGTTACTTTGCTCACACTCCAACAGCACGTCAAGTATTAAAACCATATGCCTCCATTCACTCCTATCAAATACGCTCACACATGCTTGCTGGAAGTCCAAGCCTCTCGCACACAAAACTTCCTTTACCCCCCTCCAACCTTTCCTAGGCCGACCCCTACCCGCCTTCCCTCCACTACAGATTTATACACTCTCGAAGTCACTCTGTCTCGTTCCATTCTCTCTACATGTCCAAACCACCTCAACAACCCCTCCTCAGCTCTCTGGACAATCGTTTTGGTAATCCCGCACCTCCTCCTAATTTCCAAACTCCGAATTCTCTGCATTATATTCACACCACACATTGACCTCAGACATGACATCTCCACTGCCTCCAGCCTTCTCCTCGTTGCAACATTCATCACCCATGCTTCACACCCATATAAGAGCGTTGGTATAACTATACTCTCATACATTCCCCTCTTTACTTCCATGGACAAGGTTCTTTGTCTCCACATACTCCAAAGTGCTCCACTATACACTTATAGCGGCGTTAACTTAAATTCTGGTGACAGCAGGACGGAGGTGAAAGAAGACGAATGCTATATAATACTTTGTGATTGCAATGCACAGCATATTAGGGGCTTTTGGCATGTACATCTCATTAATAACTATGTATATTGTCTACCATGTATCTTTGTACCATGCCTCAATAAAGTATTATTATTATTATTTCCCCTCATCAATTCTATGATTCACCTCATCCTTCATAGACCCATCCGCCGACATGTCCACTCCCAAATATCTGAATACATTCACCTCCTCCATACTCTCTCCCTCCAATCTGATATCCAATCTTTCGTCACCTATTCTTTTTGTTATCCTCATCACCTTACTCTTTCCTATATTCACTTTCAATTTTCTTCTTTTACACACCCTACCAAATTCATCCACCAACCTCTGCAGCTTCTCTTCAGAATCTCCCAAAGCACAGTGTCATCAGCAAAAGCAACTGTGACAACTCCCATTTTGTATTTGCTTCTTTATCTTTTAGCCCAACACCTCTTGCCAAGACCCTCGCATTCACTTCTCTTACAACCCCATCTATAAATATATTGAACAACCACGGTGACATCACACATCCTTGTCTAAGGCCCACTTTTACTGGGAAATAGTCCCTTCCCTCCTACACACTCTAACCTGAGCCTCACTATCCTCATAAAAACTCTTCACTGCTTTCAGTAACCTTCCTCCTATTCCATACACCTGCAACATCTGCCACATTGCCCCCTATCTACCCTATCATACGCCTTTTCCAAATCCATAAATGCCACAAAAACATCTTTACCCTTATCCAAATACTGTTCACCTATATGTTTCACTGTAAACACTTGGTCCACACACCCCTACCTTTCCTAAAGCCCCCTTGTTCATCTGCTATCCTGCTTTCTGTTTTACTCTTAATTCTTTCAATAATAACTCTACCATACACTTTACCAGGTACACTCAACAGACTTATTCCCCTATAATTTTTGCACTCTCTTTTGTCCCCTTTGCCTTTATACAAAGGAACAATACACGCTCTCTGCCAATCCCTAGGTACCTTACCCTCTTCCATACATTTATTAAATAATAGCACCAACCACTCCAAAATTATATCCCCACCTGCTTTTAACATTTCTATCTTTATCCCATCAATCCCAGCTGCCTTACCCCTTTCATTCTACCCACTGCCTCACGAACTTCCCTACACCCACAACTGGCTCTTCCACACTCCTACAAGATGTTATTCCTCCTTGCCCTACACACGAAATCACAGCTTCCCTGTCTTCATCAACATTTAACAAATCCTCAAAATATTCTCTCCATCTTCCCGATACCTCTAACTCTCCATTTAATAACTCTCCTCTCCTATTTTTAACTGTCAAATCCATTTGTTCTCTAGGCTTCCTCAACTTATTAATCTCATTCCAAAACTTTTTCTTATTTTCAACAAAATTTGCTGATAACATCTCACCCACTCTCTCATCTGCTCTCTTTTACATTGCTTCACCACTCTTTAACCTCTCTTTTTCTCCATATACTCTTCCCTCCTTGCATCACTTCTACTTTGTAAAAACCTCTCATATGCTAACTTTTCTCCCTTACTACTCTCTTTACATCATCATTCCACCAACGCTCCTCTTCCCTCCCGCACCCACTCGCCTGTAACCACAAACTTCTGCTGAACACTCTAACACTACATTTTTAAATCTACCCCATACATTTTCGACCCCATTGCCTACACTCTCACTAGCCCATCTATCCTCCAATAGTTGTTTATATCTTACCCTAACTGCCTCCTCTTTTAGTTTATAAACCTTCACCTCTCTTTTACTTACTGATTCTATTTTCCTTGTATCCCATCTACCTTTTACTCCCACTGTAGCTATAACTAAAAAGTGATCTGATATATCTGTAGCCCCTCTATAAACATGTACATCCTGAAGTCTACTCAACAGTCTTTTATCTACCAATACATAGTCCAACAAACTACTGTCATTACGCCCTACATCATATCTTGTATACTTATTTATCCTCTTTTCTTAAAATATGTATTACCTATAACTAAACCCTTTCTATACAAAGTTCAATCAAAGGGCTCCCATTATCATTTACACCTGGCACCCCAAACTTACCTACTACACCCTCTCTGCATGTTTCTCCCACTTTAGCATTTAGGTCCCCTACCACAATTACTCTCTCATTTGGTTCAAAAGTTCCTATACATTCGCTTAACATCTCCCAAAATCTCTCTCTCCTCTACACTCCTCTCTTCTCCAGGTGCATACACGCTTATTATGACCCACTTTTCGCATCCGACCCTTATTTTAATCCACATAATCCTTGAATTTACACATTTATATTCCCTCTTTTCCTTCCATAACTGATCCTTCAACATTATTGCTACCCCTTCCTTAGCTCTAACTCTCTCAGATACTCCTGATTTAATCCCATTTATTTCTCCCCACTGAAACTCGCCTACCCCTTCAGCTTTGTTTCGCTTAGGGCCAGGACATCCAACTTCTTTTCATTCATAACATCGGCAATCATCTCTTTCTTATCATCCGCACTACATCCACGCACATTCAGACAACCCAATTTTATAAAGTTTTTCTTCTTCTGTTTTTAGTAGATTTGTACAGGAGAAGGGGTTACTAGCCCATTGCTCCCGGCATCTTAGTCGCCTCATACGACACGCATGGCTTACGGAGGAAAGATTCTTTTCCACTTCCCCATGGACAATAGAGAAAATAAAAAGAACAAGAGCTATTAAGAAAAGAAGAAAAACCTAGATGTGTGTATGTATATATATGCATGTGTATGCCAGTGTAGTGTGACCTAAAGTGTAAGTAGAAGTAGCTAGATATACCTGTTATCCAGCGTGTTTATGAGACAGAAAAAAGACACCAGCAATCCTACCATCATGTAAAACAGTTTCAGGTTTCTGTTTCACAGTCACCTGGCAGGACGTAGTACCTCCCTGGGTGGTTGCTCTCTACCAACCTACTACACTAAATATATATATATATATATATATATATATAATGGTATTAAGGCAAAAAAAATGTCTGTGAGAGTATTAGTCATTTGTTTGATTTTGTTGCATGCTGGATGGTGCAGTCTGCTGCGAACTTCTGGCCTAAGGTAAGCTCCCTGGCTTCAGTGCTCCCTTTCCTGTATTTCTCGATCCCTTCTGTTTCTCACTTCACTCCATCTTCTCCCTTCCTCATTCCATCTTTTCCCCTCTCCATTCCTCACTCCCACCCCTCTTTCCTTCTCATTTCCTTGCCTCCTCCAGTCATCTTTTTCTGGATACGTTTTTATCATATATTCTTCTCTCCCCAAACATCTCTCACTCCTATCCCTACTCATCATTCTCCTGCTTGTTGTAATATCCCTTACGACCTGTCTGCCTGCCTGAGTAGCACTCTTTTCCCATATTTAAGAGGCACGTAAGTTCCCCCGCCTTCTAATAACATGTTCATTTGTTTCACTATAATCTACCTTGTACATAATTACTATCGCATTTTCTATGTCTGTTTGGTAAGGTGAAGTCCAGGATCTTTCCTTAATTCATGGTATAACTTAACAAATCTTTGAGGACAATTGTGTTGCAGAGGTCTCAAAAGCTGAGACCTCTGCAACACAATTGTCCTCAAAGATTTGTTAAGTTATACCAAATTCAAATTTTTATTTCTTTGCAAGTTTACAATGTGATTGACATGTTGTAGGGAGTCCTATTTACAAAGGTAGTTTACAGTGTGTAATTACAGTAAAATTACTCAAATTACAGTATGGGAATATTATCATGAATTAAGGGAAGATCCTGGACTTCACCTTACGAAACAGACAAAGCAAATGCGATAGTAATTATGGACAAGGTAGATTATAGTGGAAAAATGTGCATGTTATTAGAAGACGGGGGAATTTACGTGCCTCTTAAGTGCTTCCCTGCCTGCCTGAGTATCTCCTGCTACCAAATGCGTGCCTGGCTGCCAGTCTTCATCCTGCCCTCCCGTTGCCTACTTCCTTCTCTTCTGCTGCCTGCTTGCTACTTCCTTCTCTCCCTGTATTTCTGCCTGCCTGCCTCCCACCTCTTCCTATCTACCTGCCTCCCACCTCTTCCTATCTACTTGCCTCCCACCACTTCCTATCTACCTGCCTCCACCTCTTCCTATCTACCTGCCTCCACCTCTTCCTATCTACCTGCCTCCCACCTCTTCCTATCTACCTGCCTCCCACCTCTTCCTATCTACCTGCCTCCCACCTCTTCCTATCTACCTGCCTCCCACCTCTTCCTATCTACCTGCCTCCCACCTCTTCCTATCTACCTGCCTCCCACCTCTTCCTATCTACCTGCCTCCCACCTCTTCCTATCTACCTGCCTCCCACCTCTTCCTATCTACCTGCCTCCCACCTCTTCCTATCTACCTGCCTCCCACCTCTTCCTATCTACCTGCCTCCCACCTCTTCCTATCTACCTGCCTCCCACCTCTTCCTATTACCTGCCTCCCACCTCTTCCTATCTACCTGCCTCCCACCTCTTCCTATCTACCTGCCTCCCACCTCTTCCTATCTACCTGCCTCCCACCTCTTCCTATCTACCTGCCTCCCACCTCTTCCTATCTACCTGCCTCCCACCTCTTCCTATCTACCTGCCTCCCACCTCTTCCTATCTACCTGCCTCTACTTCATTCATCCTCTTTCTGCCTCCGATTACTGTTTCTGCCTTCCTGCATGTCTTATAATCACGGGGAAGCGCTAAATTCGTAAGCACCCCAGGGAACGGGAGGTAATCACTTTTAGTCCAAGGAAGAAGGTAGCTCAAATTTCTTGGATCAAGAGCCCTTCACTGACATCAAAACATTCCTCTAGAAATACCAACACGCGTTACAGTTTTGTGTATTTTTCGAGTGCTTTCCTAAGTGGTATGCTTGTCTTCAATAATGAGATTGCTTGCTTCCTTTATTAGTGCTGCTACTTTAGTTTTGGTGTGACTTTGTGGTAATGTACGTTTAAGCTTTATATATTTATTACTATCAAGCAGGGGCGGTTCCAGAAATTTTATGTAGGAGGAGGGGCTTTGGGGTGGTAATCTGGTTGGAAGAGGGCGAAGAGGCTTCTTTCCAAGCATTATTATTATTTTTATTTTTATTATTAATTGCAATACAACTAATTGTTTTAATTTGTTTGATCTGATTTGATTAATTGCATTGCTGCAATTAATAAATTATTATGTTCAACTTATATTCAAATTTCACTACTTAAATACACAATTATATGTATGTACTTATTTTGTAAATTACAGTGGTACCCCGGCTTACGATATTAATCCGTCAGAGAGGGCATATTTTAAAGCGAAACAATCGTAAAACGAATCAATTTTCCCCATAAGAAATAATGGAAATAAATTTAATCCGTCCAAGACTTCCAAAAGTAGTTAAATAAAATATTTTTTAGAACTTTTGGACATTAAATAATACAGAATTGAATAAAGAATACATAAATACATGCAAATATTGTACAATAACATGTCACTTACATTTATTGAAGAGTTGTTGATGTGTGGAGGACGGGAGGAGGGAGAAGGTGGAGTAGTATGCTAGTGTTTGGAAGGGAATCCCTTCCATTAACACTGCAGGTGGTAAGTTCTTTCTGGGGTTACTTCCCTTTTTCTTTGAATGCCACTAGGACCAGCTTGAGAGTCACTAGACCTCTTTCTAACAACAAATTTGTCCAGGGAGCTCTGTGTCTGGCGATTCTTTAACACATCCCTGAAATGACACACCACTGTGTCATTGTACAGGTTGCCAGCACGGCCTGCAACAGCATGGTTAGGGTGATATTCATCCATAAATGCTTGCACATCACTCCATTTGGCACAGATCTCCCTAATCCTTGAAGAAGGCACATTCTTCCATTTTTGTTCCACCTCCACCTCCTCCTCACTTCTATCGTACATATATTTCTGTTCCTCTTTGCCACAGGCTTAGCACTAGGATCTTTCCTTGGACCCATGGTAGCTTATTTAGCAGTTGCAAGCACTAAAAACAGCAGTGGAATAATGACAATATACTGGTATGAATGCGTGGGTGTGGGTGGGTGGTCGCTCTCGCTTGTAAACAATAGCACTGACGCTCCCTGGAGTGCGGGCTCAGCTGGGCGCCAAGCGGACAGGTCCGGTACGAATGTCGGTAAACGAAGCAAACATCGTAAGCCACAAACAAATTTCTTACGTTATAAATATCGGTTACCGAAAATAACGTAAGATGATAACATCGTAAGCCGGGGTTCCACTGTATCAACCATATTTTTTTACCATGTAGTCTACTGTTAATTAATTTTAAGAATGCCCACAATGCTCAGCATATTAGGGGCTTTTGGGATGTACACCCCATTTATACCTAGAACTATGTAGTAATAATAAATAAGATTTCTTCGGATTTTTAACCCCGGAGGGTTAGCCACCCAGGATAACCCAAGAAAGTCAGTGCGTCATCGAGGACTGTCTGTCTTATTTCCATTGGGGTCCTTAATCTTGTCCCCCAGGATGCGACCCACACCAGTCGACTAACAACCTAGGTACCTATTTGCTGCTAGGTGAACATGGCAACAGGTGTAAGGAAACACGTCGAAATATTTCCACCCGCCGGGAATCGAACCTGGGCCCTCCGTGTGTGAAGCGAGAGCTCAATCCACCAGACCACCGTCCATCTTTGTATCATGTCTAAATAAAAATTATTATTATTATTATTGTTATTATTATTGGGGCTTCAACACCTCCTTGGCACCGCCCTTGCCATCAAGAGAAAGTTATTAAAAGGTGAAGCAAGTTCACTCATTTTGACTTCACTCTGAAGTGTTGGAGGGTGAGGATATATTGGGGGTTCAGAGTCATTGGAACTGTGATGTCCATGCACATCTCTAAAGACAGCTAGGGAATGAGTGATGGTGAATGCGTTTCTTTCCATAGGTCACCATACCTTGGGGTTAAACAGCAGATGTGAGGACTGTAGAGAAGCTATCTGCCATCTGAACTGTTGTAGTAGTCTAGACTAGAGTCTAGATCCAAAGTGGTTCTCACTGACTGGAGTAGACAGGGCTTAAAACTCTCAGATCAAAATGGCTTGCCGTGGGATCGAACCCATGGCGAGCTGGTACTCAAACTTGTAGGGCAATGCGTTACCCACTGTACCATGCCTACTTAATAATATTCATATAACTGGTGTATTTCTACACACTAGGTAGGTTATCATGGGCCATGCTCTGGGGCTCAAGAAATTTAAAGAAAATATATTTATACTGAACATAATGTTCTTTTAAAGCCCCTTTTATGTGCAGTATATCAGGCTAACAAGTATTTAAAGGGAATATATTTACTTAGGTGTATTAACAACGCAGTAGTAATACCACAGAAACAGTAAATTTAGATGAAAGATACAAAGAAAAGTACATAATTTTATTTTATGGCCTTCAATGAAGGTCACTTGCTGATGAAGGGTTTTTGTTGATGAAGGGCTCTCGATGAAGGGCTCTCGTTGATGAAGGGCTCTCGTTGATGAAGGGCTCTCGTTGATGAAGGGCTCTCGTTGATGAAGGGCTCTCGTTGATGAAGGGCTCTCGTTGATGAAGGGCTCTCGTTGATGAAGGGCTCTCGTTGATGAAGGGCTCTCGTTGATGAAGGGCTCTCGTTGATGAAGGCTCGATGAAGGGCTCTCGTTGATGAAGGGCTCTCGTTGATGAAGGGCTCTCGTTGATGAAGGGCTCTCGTTGATGAAGGGCTCTCGTTAATGGAAGGGCTCTCGTTAATGGAAGGGCTCTTGTTGATTAAAGGCTCTTGTTGATGAAGGGCTCTTGTTGATGAAGGGCTCTTGATCTCAGGAATAGAGCCTGAGTTATTCCTTCCATTTCCTTTGATCAAACGTGAATACCTTGACATTGCCTATAAATTTTTATTTACATTGCTTTATACATTATGAAAACTTATGACACTGAAGTAACTAGTGATATGGAATGTAACTTATGGTCTTTGAATGGTTGAGTACATTGTGAGAATGAACTACATGAGGTAGATCAAGATAGTATGTAGTAGATAAATGGTAATAATAGTAGCAAATTGGTAATAATAATACTGTAATAGCAAATTGGTAATAGCAGTAGCAAATTAGTAATATCAGTGGGGTAGGGGTTGTCCTCAAAAAGGTTGGAGGTAGGAGGTAAAGGAGGTTTTGTGGGTGAGGGGCTTGGACTTCCAGCAAGCATGTGTGAGCGTGTTAGATAGGAGTGAATGGAGACGAATGGTTTTAGGACCTGACGAGCTGTTGGAGTGTGAGCAGGGTAACATTTTGTGAAGGGATTCAGGGAAACCAATTAATTGATTTAGTTGGACTTGAGCCCTGGAAATGGGAAGTACAGTGCCTGCACTTTAAAGGAGGGGTCTGGGATAGTGACAGCTGGGAGGGACTTATTCTCAGCTGTTGTATCTGAGCGCCTCTGCAAAGACAGTGATTATGTATGAGTGAGGTGAAAGTGTTGAATGATGATGAAAGTATTTTCTTTTTGGGGATTTTCTTTCTTTTTGGGTCACCCTGCCTCGGTGGGAGACGGCCAATTTGTTGGAAAAAAAAATCAGTAACTTCAATGCAATGATTGCACCAAGGGTTCTATTTTTTTTTTTAATCTAGCAAGTAAAATGATATCTTTACATAGGGGGCAGGAGGAAGGTGGTATAGATACAAGCCAAACAGTAAATCACTGTTATATTGAAAAGTAATATTTTAATTTTAGGATAACAAGGATTATTTTCATGAAACTGTAAAATCCATGTGGGTCATTCAGTGGTAAAGTAAGGTAGTGAGATAGTGGAATTAAATCAATAAGTGTTGAAGCTAACTCCATACACAGCTTCAAGAGTGGGTACATCAGGCCCCAAGAGGCAAAGAACTACTAATGTTGGTCAGTATGATTTAAGATGTAAGGCCAGGTGCTAGGATTTGACCCCCCACCATCCCCTGTAAATATATATCATTGGGTACACACACACACAGTGCATAATGAATAACTTTGGTCCTCAGCAAACATGGATGTGCAAAGTGATGATCTGTGTGTGGCAGTACTTCATCCTGGCCAACTACTCTTGGTTGTTGATGGAAGGACTCTACCTGCACAGTCTTATCTTCATGGCACTCTTCACAGACTCCTCAGCAATCACTCTCTACGTCCTCCTTGGCTGGGGTAAGTATTAAAATTTACTTGGATCCACCCACTTCCAAATCCCCTTTTTGACTTCCATTTTTTTTTTTTCTCTTCCACTTCTGCTTCCATTCCTCTCATTCTTTTGGCCACCTGTACACACAACCCCAATAGTTCCCACAACTTCTCTCAAAAAAGTTTAATTGTCAGCAGCAATGTTTTTTGCCTACTAAACAATACCTTGTCCACTATGCTTTCAACACTTGAAGATGATTATTGTAACATTCATGGGTAAACACTAAATCCATAAGTTGTACATCTCCTGATTTGATCTGAGAAAGGGGTGAGTACCTCCAGTTCTTTGAATCAAGAGCCCTTCACTCTCAAGACACCACCATTGAAGGGATTACTATGTACAGTTGTTAACTGAACCCCAATTTCATTTTTATACATTACAGTATTATATAAGACTTTCTAGTTTTTAAATCTTACTCTTTATGGTGAAGTGCGGCTTCATAAAAATTGTAATCATAATTAAGACTATATATACGTATAATAATTAGCACAGTTTATTCACAAAGTGCAAAACCTGCATGGATCATTCAGCACTAGAATATACAAAGTTAAAAAATGTATTTTGTTACAGCATTGTTTAATAATACAGATGTTGGTGCTGATCTTTTCATTAACCAAAATTAAACTTAGTCCTTCCAAACTACACTATCAAGTTAATTATTACATTCGTATGAAAGTGTTAAAACTGCATGAATCATACAGTGCCATAGTCAAGTTCAAGCTAGCTGTGGCTAATGTTTCAGGACTCCCGCTGGGATGTGTGGGTATCTGGGCCACCTTGCGGGCCAGTTTGGATGACACCAACTGCTGGACCGTGCATAACATTCAGTGGATCTTCTGGGTGTGCATCAGAGCCCCAGTTGCCATCTCAAACCTCATCAATTTCTTCTTTTTCCTCAATGTAGTTCGCGTGTTGATTCTCAAGCTTAGGTCATCCATATCTACTGAGTCTATGAAGTACAGGTGAGACTTTGATCCACACTGCTATGTTTAATGACAAGTCACAAAAAACACTAAAGCCCTGTGGCATGCAGCACTGGAATGTGTTGGTGAGCTGTAGTGATTACATATTAATATAATAATAACATATACATTAAATGAGGAAAATGTAGCCATGATTAGGGGTCATTTTAAAGATGTGTATTAAAAATATTATAGAAATAAGAAACTTAAATAACTACACTTGTAAATAACTACACTTGTGTTTCTTGATAAGCTCATCTAGTAATTTTTTGAAGTGGACAGAAAGGGGAAAAAATGTAGGCAGTCAGGAAACAAAAATAAGTGTTGTTGGTAGTGGACCTCCTATGATTATGATAACTAGATGAAGTCTTCACATCATGAATTCCATATCTCGTTACTTCGCAGAAAGCTGGGCAAGTCAACGTTGGTGCTGGTTCCACTCTTTGGAGTACATTACTTTGTACTCTGGGGACTATCCACTTCCACTAATGCTTATGTTGAGCTTGCCTGGCTCTTCCTTGACCAAGTTTTCGCCTCCTTTCAGGTTAGTTGCTCCTGTATTTTATTTTAGCACTTATAAATTAACTACTAGATGAGGATTTCCAGGGAAAATTGGATAAGACGACCAATAGTGACTTATATGGCCATGTTCAGTTTTTTAAAAATGCCCATTAGGAAATAATTAATGTACGTAATAGGAAGATATTTTTTCCCAATTTCTATCCTTACCTATCCTTCTTCCTTCCCCATCTTACCAAAGCTCTGGTCAAAATGATGATGATAGGAAGATAAGCAGGCGTTCTTCTCCAAGTTAATGTTTCAAATGTTCCTTGATAATACTAAGGTAAATTGAGTGATTTAGGCATAAGATATACAGTGCAACCTCGGCACTCGAACTTAATTGGTTCCAGAAGGCAGTTCAAGTGCCGATCTGTTTGAGTACAGAACATATTTTTCCCAATAAATTTTCTTTTTGGTTGACTGCTATCACTAACTGTTATGTTATTTACCCCTTATTTATCATCAAGGTTCTACATGTACTAGCATAGGGTATTTACTTAAAACGTCTTAAGGTAAAAGGAGGATACTTATAGGCTAAAATGATACTTACTCATGCTTAGCTGCTGCATCTGAAAACTTATTGGTCCTCTCACATTCCTCTCAAAAGGTTATTTAATCCAACATTATAAAAATAGAGCTATATTAAGAAGTATATATACATATAATGTACAGGTCTCCACTCCTAAACATATAACCAGCCTCCCACAAAAACACATGGCTCACCTGTCACCTTTAACTCTCTTTTTCTTAACATTCTTTAACCCTCCAGTGTCTTGATACACTGAAGATCACAGAATATCATGGTAACATCGATCTACAACACTCCCCATTACTTTTTGGGCACTCATTCAGCCCAGAAACCAAGTTAAGGTCAGCATTAACAATACCAGCTCACAGCATCAGCCATGTTCCAGGAGAAAAGGGTTGTGGGAAGCCAGAGTCTCTCTAAGCTCCTCCCCCTCAAACATAAACAAACAAAAACCTATCACTTTGCACATCCTCTATGTACTCTCAATATATCTTATGTTATTACCATGAAACATGCAACTTATAAACTAGTACTTATAAAAATGTGCATTTATATTTATAACCTATTATATTGAGAAAATCAGTTTAATTCAGCTTCTTAAAGTTTTAAGGATGGCCTAGCCTTTAAACATCTTAAGCAGTACTTCTGATTAATTCAATATAATTAGGTATTCATGTTATTTAATTACAACAATACATGCTGGGTTCCATAGCCCCCATAACAAGTCCATAATACACCATAACACTAACCTTCTTAGGCACCATGGTGACTTATTTATACAAATAATATAAAAAAAAATGTGAAGAAACACGAAATAGTTTACAGTAAAGTTCTGGCAGGTCGTGTTTGTTTGGTCGAGTGCTGACCAAATGGTTAACTACCGAGCGATTTGTTTACTGAACAAACCATTCTAATACCGAATTGTTCAAGTACCGAGGTTCTACTGTATATACAGTATTTATATTAAACATTTCTGCACGCCACAAATTTTCACGAATATGGCTTCTAATTGGACAGTGTCAATAACAATTAAAAACAGATAATTCAGATATGATTTTTAGAATCATTATCTACAAAGATATAAAAATGCTCCAAAGTTTATAATTTACTATTTTTCAGTACAAGACTGATTAACCACATTTAGTCAGCATTTTAATTATCACATCATGTTAAACTATACCACGGGTGGGGATAGAACCCGCGATCAGTCATAAAACTCCAGACCGATGCATTAGCCACTGGCTAACGCGTCAGTCTGGAGTTTTATGACTCTGACTAGGGATTCTATCCCCACCCCTGGTATGGTTTGTTTGCAATCATGTCATTACGATTTCGTGAGTCGCATCATGTCAACGGAATCTGTATAACCATACAGTGGACCCCCGAGTTTCGTAAAAACTTCACTCCTGAAGTCTGCTCAAGTGCCATTACCGAACGAATTTACTCCCTTAAGGAAAAATGTCACATAGGTTAGTCTATTTCAGACCCCCAAAAATACTTTTCCACAAGCACTTACAATATTATACTTACATAAATGTACGATTTCCGGGGGTTACGAAACTCGGGGGTCCACTGTATTTCTTTTTATGTGAAGTAAGACAACAATTAATTCTGAGATACATTTCCCAGGGTTTCTTTGTGGCTGTGTTGTACTGCCTCATGAATGGAGAGGTGCGGCAGGAGCTAAGGAAGCTCTACAGCCATCTGTACAAAGGTGACATGCTGGTAGTCAACTCTCACTCAACTCTCGTTTCCCAGACGAAGACCTATGCCAGGTACAGCATCAGAGGAGTGAAGGACTGGGTTATTGAACTTACTTGCTCTTTGGATTATTTTTACAAGTATACAATCACCAGTTATGCAAATGCATTGTATGCAGGGAAGACTTTATTGACTATTATTTAAGATTTCCTTCATGGTAAAGAATAAAGTCACAGTACTGTGGCTGGAACAATTTACCAAAAATCCCGCACATAGGAGAGGAACTTTATAGTAGTCACGCCATTGAAAATTTATTTTTATCCTCTTAAGGCGCATCCTCAAGATACTTTTACACTAATAAAGCAGCAGTTGCATAATACACATCATATATAATGAGTTAATAATTTTACTGAGCAGTTGGTAAGCAAGCAGAAAGCCTTAGTCATGGGGCCAAAAGCTCCAATGGATCACCATATAGGAGACCCGTTTCGGAAGAAATTTTCCCCAATGAATAAAACAGCTTTCTCTTACTCTCGGCTAATACAAAGTCTCTTCCAAATATTTCAGTTTTTATACTGTTACTTGCTTTTGTCTACCTATTCAACATACACAGTACTTTCACCTTATCTTGTTCATTTTCTTTGAATCTCTAATGCTGCAAGTGTTTGTCATTTAAATCTGAATTACAGTACCGTATTACTTTATGATTATTGTCATTATAGTGTACAGTATTGACAAGACAGCACCAAACACTTGTAAGTCATACAGTGTTTAACAGCAGAAAGGTGGCATATGTAGGGAGAGGTATGTGAAAAGGGGAGGGCAGTTTAATAAATAGTTTCGTCTTTGAAATCAAAGAATCTGTAAAAATTATCATTATTAGTAGTAGTAGTATTTATTATTATTACAGCCTCTCCTCACTTAGCGGCATACTTATTTACTGACAACTCGGATTTACGACAGGCTCTCTGACCAGTATGCATACCTAAATAATGTATATTAGAGCTGATTTCCTCTATTCTGTTTATTACAATATAGAGTGCACTACTGTATAAACATTTAAAAATATACTAAAAATGTTATAAATGGTACAAAGGTGACTTTAAAACAATATCAAAGATGGTTGACACAAATCCACTAACATTATAGTATGCTCCTTGATTAGCGACAAATTCATTTACCGACGTGATCTTAGGAATGGAACTCCGTTGTTAAGTGAGGAGAGGGTGTATTATTATTTCATTATTATTGCACTATATTAAAAGAAAGCGAGGTTCATTTCCAGCTGTCTTTTTGCGTTGTCGTTATGTGCTCAGAGTTGTTTGTGGGGATGGGGGGTAAAAGTCTCCTACTCGAGTGTGTCTGGAGGTAGGTGAAGTGAAAGGCAGTATAATGTGTGATGAATGAGGAAAGTGGGGTAGAAAGGATAGATATGTTGTAGACTGCCAAGAGAAGTGTGTAGTGAGAGGATAGGTGGTTCAAGTGATGGAGCCTGTAATGGTAGGACCTTAGGTGTTTTTTTATTCTGGGAGGGTAGAAGAGTGTGAGGCCAAGTGTGGTATGAATTGAGGGTGGAATGTTTATGCATAGTTGCCATAGTCCTGTCAGTGGCGTGGAAATCAGCTCATCAGCTTGGTCAGGGTCATTAACTCTCTTTATGCACATCCTACTTTTTAAATGGTGGATGCAGATGCCTTGTTGGATGAAACCCTGAAACATTCTTGTTACAATATATCTGAGTAGAGATCATTATTTGCCATCCAACAGACTTCACCATATCACATTTCAATGCCCACATCATTAAAATAAAAATTTAGAGCAATTTGTAAAATACATGTAGTATGTATGTACAGCAGAAAAATATGGGCAAGGTGCTTGGAAATTACATTACACTTGTAATTTTGGAAACACTGCATCTGTATTCCTTTCATGACTCTGTCTTGACATTCATTCTTCTAATCATGCTGAAATTATTTGCTAGATATTCCAGTTAGCTTTTATCATATAAGTATTCAGTCTCCTCTCATCCTCGTTAGATACTCATTTTTCCTTCTTCCAGATGTACTCTCTCCAACTTCGCTACATCCAACCTCCTCACACACTCAGTCTCTCCCAAACCTCCTCACATACTCAGCTGAGTTAGTATGACAGGAAAGTTTGAGAGGAACTCTGCAAAGGATTCCAAGAGGTGTTTACAATACAAGGACATGCCTGAAATTAGAGAGAACTCATCCCAAAGAGAATGGCATGTTTAGTGGTGAATGACGAGAAATTAAGAACAATCATATAGGATACCGATGTGAAAAAAGCAATTGGTCCAAACAATATCACTGAAAGATGGGGTGAAGCTCCTGAACAAGCCATTAAGGAACATTACAATATAGTACTAAGTTGGAGACAGAGGAGATACCAGAAATCTGGAGAACTTTGTAGTACAAATCCAATGCAGTATTCAAGAAGGGGACAGGGGCAAACCCTTAAATTACAAGCAAGTGTTCCTGACATGTGCTTTGTTATTATTACATTTGTAGGGGTCATTAGCATCTGGGAAATGGGAAGTAATAAGATTCGATCAAAAGAAACAACAGCATGGGTTCAGAGAAGGGAAATTGTGCATCACTATCTTAGGTTATATGACAGGAAAGAGTAGGGCAGGAAAATTACATGTTCTAAGTCTGTACTTGTGACTAATTTACAAATTAGGAAAGCACTCAGGGTATTCAACTCTAATGAAATATCTGACAAACAGAAAGCAATCAGAATGAAAGATAAGTCATTTCTACTCAACCCTACAAGTAAACTTTCTTACAAATTTTTTTTTGTCATTGTTTCTGATAGCAAGTTAATTAATAACTTGCCTGGAGAAATTGAATCCATGTTACTGCACATGAATGAGGTAAATGTCAGAAAACTAGTGGTGGAAGAGGATTGCATAGAGGGTAAGAATGACAAAATAAAGGGTTTCCCAATTTCAACACTGATAAATGGAAAATGATAATGATAGGTGAAAGGCCAGTGTATAATAGCACATCAGCTGAGGGAAATGCAACAGTCGGTAAGAAAAAGGAATTAAAGGTGGAACAAAACACCAAACCCATCATTGAAAACATAAATAAATAGTACAACATATTTGTATATGCAACACTGGCAAACGAAAGAATGATCTTCAGGAACCTCAGCAGGTACTACGTATTTATATATACATTACACTGGAACCTAGGTCTGGATACTAATAATCTTCAAAGGGGTGGACCTGTAAACCAGCGGAAGACCTGGGTCGGATGACCAAAAGCTCCAGTGGGGGGTCATTATATGACTAAGACCCATGTCAGGAAACAATTGTCCTGTTTCCTGACAAATCTTGCCTAACTGGATATGCAAGTTCAATATTGGAGTGTACAGTACCAGCATAGATCCTGCACTTCAAACACTCAAAACAACTTTAAGATTTAGAGGCTTGCCATAAGCTAATTTCTAAGATTAAGGACTTAATATACGAGGACAGATTTAATACACTAAATGTCACAACACGAGAGATACCGAGGCACAGAAGAGACATGATCACAGTGTTTCAAATACTCAGAGGTATCAACAAGATGAATGACTTTGAAAAGAGTTGTATCAAGACTAGCACAAATGGAAACTAATAACCAAAATGAGTGAAGGAGTTGTAAGAAGGAACTTCAGTACAAAGGTGGGGAGCAGGTGGAGTGTATTATCAGAAGTTGTAATCAAGGTAAACCTGATATTTACATGGCTTCAAGTGTATATGCAGCAAAAATCTAAGAGGTTGAAGATCCTTCAAACCAGTCAGTTGGTGGTTAAGAGGGAGGGGGGACACGAGCTGGAGCTCAGTCCTTGCAAACATAGTTAGGTGAGTAAATACTCGAGTGTTCCCTCAGCCTCATCACAATCTCCCCATAATCTCATCATAGTCACCTCTCAGCTTCAGCAATCATTCCTCTCCCATAAATCACATTCTTACTCATAATAACTTTTACTTTCAACTTATTCCTCTTACATGTTAATTTTGTAATAACTTTATCTACTAATATATCCATTATGAGTGACAGTAGCACATTACAACAGTCTTTAGTGACCATTGGTAAAGCCACTAATAAGTTACTAATCCTGTCACTAACCACAACAGTCTAACTTGAGTGGTTATGACTGACCTTGTAGTTATTAACCACAGGAAAGTCATTAATGCCCACTCATTCAGGTTGCCAAAAACCATTTACTAATCCCAGATCAAACCAATTGTTAGCCACTGATCTCTGTAGTCAGTAACAGATAACCAAGCTAGTTTTAACATAGCTGATGCTAACATTTGACTAAAGTTACACTGCCAGCATTACCATCCATTACTTAAACTTGTTCTCTTAACCATCAGTATCTTCTAGCTAACTGCTTGTAGTTACCATTCATGACCATAGTTGAAATTACAAATATTGTTGGCCTTTATACAAGCATAAACTACAAGTGACCATTCACCAACAAAGCCGCAGCACCCGTTACGATCTGCCAGTATTATTACCATGCCAGTCATTAAAACATTTTCAACTATGAAAATATTTCCATTGTTTTTCTTGAGAGAGTAATATACCTCTCAACTTAAAGAAAACAGTATGTAGATTTAGCATCATAAAACATTATTTTCATTTCACATATTACATGAATTTTTTAGATTTAACACCAAAAAACATTCTTTTCTATATGCAACATTTATTATTTGTCCCTTTATGTACAAACACACAAACACATGAACTGTGTAAATGCATGCTGTGCAACCAGTCAATCTATTTTCTATGGACACTTCCTGTTTTTTATGTTAATGGGAAATGCTAAATAGGGTTGTATGGCAACTGAGAAATGGGAGGTAATAAGGTTTGATCCATGGAGAGGGCATCTCCAATTCCTTGGATCAAGAGATTTTCAGCAGGCTCCAAACATTTCCTTTGAAGGGTATTAACTTTTGCCTAGCATTTTTCACTGTCAGGGAGATAGTATTCCCTGTACCCCTATCATGAGTATTTTGTGTTCTCTTTGGCCCTAATATGAGTAAATATCAGCTGGGAAAAGAAGTGTGTTTAAAAGTGTCACTGACATTCTGCATTATTATTATCTTGAGAGTGCTAAACCCATAGCGATTATACAGCTGGCATTCTGCAGTAGATGTTACCATGAACCATGACACCTGTACCAAGTCCAGTCTGACACTTGACACTTAATTCCATGAAATAAGAATCTCCGGTGCGTTTTGTGAGCTGCACTGATCGCAACTCACAATATATAGCACATACAGAATTACTGATAGAAGTGAGACATTGCATGATATTGTGAAAAAGCCATAAATCCAGAGAGACATTGTCTTTTTTCACAACTTTTTTTTCTGCACTAAGTTTTGGACAACTTGTCATCCAGACACTGTTGGTTCCCACTGCATAATAGTGAATATTTTTGAACCAAGGGAAACCATGTACAGTGGACCCCCTAGTAACGTAAAAACTTCATTCCAGAAGCCTGCTCAAGTGCCATTACCGAACGAATTTACTCCCTTAAGGAATAATGTCACGTAGGTTAGTCTATTTCAGACCCCCAAAAATACACTTCCACAAGCACTTACAATATTATACTTACATAATTGTACGATTTCCGGGGTGTTCGTTACTCGGGGGTCCACTGTATAGTGGACTTACAAAAGCACTTATGTGCAATATTATACTTACATAATTGTACGATTTCGGGGTGCTCGTTAGGCGGGGTCCACTGTACAGTGGACCCCCGCCTACGAGCACCCGAAATCATACATTATGTAAGTATAATATGTAAGTGCTTTGTAAGTGTATTTTGGGGGTCTGAAATGGACTAACCTACTTGACATTTTTTCTTAAGGGAGTAAATTCGTTCGGTAATGGCACTTGAGCAGGCTTCTGGAATGAATTTTGCTCGTTAGGCGAGGGTCCACTGTATATTTTACTCTAAATGGTTCTCCTGTACTACTCTATTCTATCTACATATATTAACTGACTAAATGACTTGTTGCACCAGTAACAATATATTCAAGATGTATTCTTCAACTTTCACATTATTATTATTATTATTATTATTATTATTATTATTATTACAATCAAAACTGTTAAACCCACAAGGGTCATACAGCATTGTTCAACTTTCACGATAGTTATACAAATGCACATATTTATTTTAACATAACTGTACACTGCATACAATAATCTGAAGGCCCATAGGATGCTTGCCTAACTTATTAACCATCTGTCAGATCAGTAGTGTCAACCACTCTCCAAATTAATGGTTAATAAAATTTGACGTTTATTTAGTAAATGTGCACTTAGTTGATGGGTTACCATAAGATTCACCCCTTAAGGAAAATTGAAAAATACTGTATATATGCAAATTTTTTATGTTCCAGTTGTTGTATTTTGCACAAATACTAACATAGCAGCTTTAGCTAACCTTGCTAAACTTTATGGAAAATTAAATAATTTTGTTTGTTTAGCCTAAAGTATAAGAATTTGCATACCTATATTTCACTGTTTTCCTTGGGGCAGTTTGCAAATCTTGAGGTTATCCCAGTTTTTATACCACAGTCAGCAGAGGCTCCTGCTAGTTTCTGTTCATCAGATTTCTCTCTAGTTCTTTTCAGTTTATTATTGCTTTTGTGCCTTTGCACGAACCAGTTTGCTGCAGTCACGTTTGTGATAGAATTACAAAATACGTATATTCTTTTAGGCTTCAAGGTTGGTGCAAGATTTTAATCTGAGACTGTATGGCACTGCAATATAATTGTACTGGAAAATGTAATTACTATTCAGCTCTAGTTCTGAGATCAATTTTGTTTCTGGAGAGAACCCTGATCAATTAGACATGCCATTAATACGTACCTTGCATTACGGAAGCATAAACCTTTCTAACTCTGTAATGTTTCGCTTGCTTGCTGGCTAGCCGTGGCAGAACATCACTACACTCCATTCACTCGCAAGCAGAGCGACGTGATCGACAGACACCCTCTCCCCAGATGCCCAGATCAGACGGTGGTGATGGGTCGAACTCTCGGCCACGTACTCCCTCTCCGTCCCCTACACCCACTCTCACACCATCTTATGTCTCTAGGCAACAGTCAAGGGTAAGTATAAACTTCTTAATTGGCCTTTTAGTGATAAGCTTTTCATAATACATATACAGTATTAGTAAAATTCATATAGTGTGCAATGGTTTTATTAAGATATTGCACATACAGTATCTATATTTTCTGAGAAAATATATTATTGCCCAAGATATTCTTATTCACAAAAGAAAGGTAATTGTACAGTAGCACTCTTCTAGGATTTTATTATAATTTTTTTCAATGAACTGGCCATATCCCACCGAGGCAGGTTGACCTAAAAAGACGAATGAATGTTTTTTAAATTTAGTAACTTATACAGAAGGGGTTATTAGCCCTTTGCTCCCAACATTTTAGTCACCTCTTACAACATGCATGGCTTACTGAGGAAGAATTCTTTTCCATTTGACTCACGAAATTGTAATGACACAATTGCAAACAAACCATACCACGGGTGGGGTTTGAACCCCACCCATAGTATTGTTTCTTTTCCACTTCTCCGTGGAGATAAGAGGGAGTAAAGAAGAATAAGGACTACTAAGAAAATAGAAGAAAACCCAGATGGGTGTATAAATACATGTACAGGTCGGCCATCACTAATCCGGCAATCAGTTATCCGTCACTAATTTCGGCTAGTATAATTTCAAATTTCATCATTATACTGACTCAGAAATTGTGCAGATGGTTGTAAATCCACAGCAGCAAGCCAGTGGAGGAGAAAGCAGTGATGAAAATGAGGAAGATGTAGCAGAAACAGTCTCTGTTGATAGGTTAATTAAGTGTACAGTATTCTAACCTAACCACTCTGTAATTCGGCAAACTCACTAATCCGGCACACTACAGGTCCCAATGATGCCGGATTAGTGATGGCCGACCTGTATATGTGTGTGTACGTACATGCATGTGTAGTGTGACCTAAGTGTATGTAGAAGTAGCGTGGTATACCAGTTATCCCGCATTTATTATTATTTTTATTATTAAGTGCAAGGAATGGTGGCAGCTCAATCCTTTGTCTGAATGTCATTCTAATGTGCCTTAGTAAGCTTGGGAAACAATAAATTACCATAGTTCATGTTAGTGTCAAAAAAATCATAAGTGATAATGTAGGCATCAATACAATATGTTTACATTAGTATTTTTGTTGTTGAAGTCTGAATTAAACAGTACAGTGGACCCCCGAGTTTCGTAAACCCCGGAAATCGTACATTTATGTAAGTATAATATTATAAGTGCTTGTGGAAAAGTATTTTTGGGGGTCTGAAATAGACTAACCTACGTGACATTTTTTCTTAAGGGGGTAAATTCGTTCGGTAATGGCACTTGAGCAGACTTCAGGAGTGAAGTTTTTACGAAACTCGGGGGTCCACTGTATATTGATTGTGAAAAACTTTCTGATTAATATTCTTGTTGCTGAACACATTTTATATACAATATTGTGAATATGCAGTCATGGCACAAGTATGACTGGTGGTGAATTAATTATTGAATGAAATTATATTTCATATGTTGACAAAAAAATCAAAACCCATTTGGGTCATTCAGTCATTCCTGATATCCCTGTGACCCATCTGTAACTTTAGCTTCTAGCTGTGTCCAAGTACCTGTTTCTTGTCTTTCAAACACCCTCTTCCTATCTACCTTATCAATTCCTCTGAGAATTTTTTGTTATATCTTCTAGCCTCCAGTGTTATTAGATTCATTTCCATTAGCCTCTCCTCGTAGCTTATGCCCCTTAGCTCTGGAACAAGCCTTGTTGCATACCTTTCCACTTTTAGTTTCTTAACATTTTTTTAGTTGGGAATTCCATGCCTGTGCTACATACTCCAAGAAGAACCTGACACGTGTCATACAATGTCCTGGAATGTACTATCTTGGTTGAGAGTCCTAAAGGCTACAGATGTTATTCAGTTGATGAGCCTCTGGTAATATGCTAAGCACTATGCTCACTCCTTGAATGAGGTCTGCAGCCACTGTCCCCAGTCTCTACTCTGTATCCAGTCTTCTGGCCCCTTCCCCAGTCTTCATAACCTTGCATTTTCTGGGATTGACTTCAAGCAACCACTTATCTGACCAATCTTGCAGTTTCTCCATATCAACATTTCTTATCCTCATCTGCATTTTATTTGCCTCACTAATTTAACATCAGCAAACAGGGATACATCTAATTCAGTCCCAGCTGATATGTCATACACATTAAAAAAAGGTACTGGTCCTAATACTGATCCTTGTGGAATCCTACTAGTTACTCTTTACCATTCTAACATCTCTTCCTAGACAATCACGTTTTCTTACTTTCCCTAAGGAAGTACATTCCTTGTACATACTCCACTTGAGTACATACCCTGTTATTCCTACCTACACCAAGTTTTTGCCTCGGTCTCTTGTGGGGTACAGTATCAAATACTTTCTTGCAGTTAATGAATGCGATCCACTCTTTCCCCCATCCCCTTCCTTCCTTTCTCTTTTCATCTCTCTCTTTTTCCTATCACCTCTGTTACTTTGTCATAGAATTTCCACAGGTTAGTAAGACAAGATTTGCCATCTCTGAACCATGCTGGTTAATATTTATGAGAACTCTTTCCAAGTCTTCTATCAATCTCCTTTTGTATATCTTCCCTACCTTGCAGAGTATACTGTACATAACACTGAAACTGATCTGAAGTTCAGTGCTTCCTGCTGTCTCATTTCTTGAATGAAGGGACTACATTCTCTGTCTTCCAGATCTTATGCAACCGTCTCATGTCTGTTAACTAGTTGTAGATCTTGATTGCCTTTGAAGTATCCTGCACTCTGGAGGAAGGGTGGGGATACTACAGTTTGGAGAGACATCTGAACTGTAATGTCAGTACGCCTCTGGCAGGGTGATGGAGTGAGTGGTGGTGAAAGCATTTCTTCTTTTATGGGTCACCCTACCTCAGTGAGATACATCTAGTGTATTAAAAAATATATGTAATGATACAATGTGTGTGTTTGTGTCTCTTGTGTAATAAAGGAATGAAAACTTGCTCATCAGGATATGAGTATGGAGCAAGGTTCAACAGAGTCATATGATGAAGCAATAGAGTTACAGCCTTGCACAGCCTCAGATGGAACTCAGCAACAGAAAATAGTTGTTCAAGAATCAAGCTTTGAAGACCCTGTATATTCTCCTTCCTACCTCTCAACAGTCAAGTCTGCCTCAGTGGAAGTAAGCACTGTCAGGAACACTAGTGAATCTACCCCTGTTGAAATATTAATCGATTTTCATGATGAAAGTTGTAATTTCCTGGAAGATACCAATCTGAAAAATGTTCAGATCAGCCCCAGAAGTAATGGCCCAGTTTCGTCTCAAAATGGGCAGGTAAACGGAAGAATGAAGGAAAAACACTTAACTTTCTCTGAATCAACAGAGCAGTTTCTCAGTACTAAAACAAGCCCATCCAAAGAAAATGGATCCATTATAAGTGGAAGTACAAACAGTAATGAAGATGCGATCAAAGGTGTAATATGTGTTAATGTGAATAAAAACAGTCTAAAATCAACAACCCCTCTCCAAGTAGATTCACATGTAATAAAGAAAAACAGTAAAGGAAAGGAACAAGAAACTATGTTGTAAATTACTTATTATGTGATGGTAAGTGAAGAAAGTCAAGGTTATTTAGAATAGAAGAGTGTTTAATACCAAGGGTCTTTCCTCTTATCACTGCTCTTATGTGGCATACAGTGTGTTCTTTGACTTCATCAAGGTGGTGACTTCTAATGTAGGTTATATAACTGGCTTGCAAGAAATGACTGAATAGCATAGACTCTTGTTCAAGAAAAAAATAAGTACTAGTATTATATTCACAGAAAGAGCTAAACCTGGATCACAATTACAGCACCAAAAAAAAAAAAATGTATATATATATTTACTGTAATTGCAGAGCAAGGTTTTGACATAAACATTAGAAATAAAAAGAGCCTTCATGCAAACATATGCTTGTAACTCGTATAGTTCTGAAATAAAATTTGTATAGTTATTGATAGTGGAAGTGACTACAATTTTCAAGCTTGTATATTGTAATCTATGAATACCACATTCTGTTTAGTACATTTTAACTAAAGAGAGTAAAGTTAAAATTCACAGGTGCTGTAGCAAGCAAGAGTTGTATGTTAGTGGGTGTGATTTTAAATAACTATATGTGAAGATTTTTAGTTACAGGAGCAGAGCAGTGTTCATGGTGTCTTGTCAGTGAGGGTATAAAAGATCCTCCTAGTTCCCATTTGAGTGTCCTATCATGACATTTGTAAAGAAAAACCTTTTAGCATCTTGTTCTTCCTGCTGATAATACCTAGAAACATTCATACTATACCACTCCTTAGCCAGCAATGACATTTTAAGTACTCTATCTTCATACATTTCTTTTTTAGCTCTCAGAAGTATTATGTAGTATGTCTATACTATTTGTTATATTACTTGCACTTTTTCAAATATGGACACCACACAGTTACTGCATATTTTAATTTTGACCTACATGTGTTGTGAATGATTTTTCAACATCTCTCCAGCAACATATTTTGGTCACTTGTCATTAACATATTTTTCTGCTTCCCATGTGTTCTTACTATAACAACTTTTAAGTCTTTGTTTTCTACCGCTAAGATTTCCGCATTTTTTGTTGTTGTTGCTTGTTTTTCTTATACCAATACAATTAGTGCACAAAATGCATGCTAAAGATATAACTGACAAAGTGAAGCAGATGGATTTTCAACTTTTTAACCAATCGAACATAAAGAGTAATGGTAGACAGTTAAGTCAGAAGCTGCCATAGTGAAAAGCTTTGTTCCACAAGGCACAGTACTCTCCTCCATCCTGTTCCTTGTTCCTCCTCTTTATCCACATTTAATAATAATAATAATATATTTATTTACTACAAGTACATGTACAAAGTATACAGGCCTAGCTGACATCAATAACATACTACTATATAGAAAGTCCCTTGTTATGCAGAGCATTTCGGGCAAATTAGGTCCTTGTCCCAGGATGCGACCCACACCAGTCGACTAATTCCCAGGTACCCATTTTACTGATGGGTGAACATAGACAACCGGTGTAAAGAAACACGCCCAATGTTTCTACCCGAGCTGGGAATCGAACGCAGACCCTCGCCGTGTGAAGCGAGAGCTTTAGCGATCAGGCCACGGGGCACCGTGGTAGATTCTCTTGAGTGCTACTGCATTAACAATATTTTTTAGTACGATTTGCATTTCAGTTTCGCTGTCATTCTTCTTCCCTCTCATAATGTACCTCAGTTCTCTTCTTTTTTATATTTGCTGCAGTTATATTATTATTATAATATTAAGAAGTGCTAAACCTGTACAGGTCAAACAGCATACGTACAGTGCTGCCACTGTGTCGTTATTTGACCCTTTGTGCTCTCCCTCCAGTCTTTAACATCAAACCCACTTTTGCCATGCAGTAATGAATAAAAACCTATAAAAATATATATACACATACACACAAATGCCACATACACATATCACAAACACCACACACTGACAACCCCTACAGCCACATATAGATGAGTATACGTACATACACACACACTTGCCCCTTTCTCTCTCTCTCTCTCTCAGTATGCATAGCATCTCTCACCAATGCAGGGTGACCCCATCCCCCCAAACAAAAAAGACATCATGGTTCATATGGTTCTCCACACTACAACATTTTCATTGTAGTTTCTCTTTCTGTTTAATGTGTCCAATTTTTTTTTTTTTTAGGTGTAGACACTAAACCTCTGCTGCATATTCCAATTTTTTGTTTAGCATCCTGTACACACCTTTCTTATTTTCCCACCCTTATATTCAAAAGTGATTTAAAACTGGCTAATGTCTCAGAAGTTTCTTATGATTTTATTGATACAGCAAAGTCTTCCAGTGATAATCTTTTGCCAGCAATTGCTACTATGGCCTCTCTTTGTCCAATGCCTTGTGTTTGTGTGCACTCTTGTTCTTAAAGAGTCACTATTCTCTAAACAGCTTGCAAGGAAGCTGCAAGTAGTGGCTGTATTTAAGTTCAGAGATTGTAGGTAAATAGCTGGTGTTCCATATGAAGGCCTTTCAAAGTACAGTTGAAATACTGTACCAAAATTGTACTAGGAATTCCTGAAATTTTTATTTTTTGTATGAAATTAGAATGACCAATGTTGCAAGGACAGTAATTATATACAAAACATTACACCTTTAAAGACATTGTAAAATATGTAAATTACACAAGAGTTTTTATTCTTAAAACTGTAGTTCCTTGTCATGGCATAACCCTGTTATACCTGTAAATACTTTATCTTAAAATATGTATAGTTATATCTGTTCCACTAGATTAGTTGTTTTACTTAGGAATAAGACAACTACCATGGTATGTACAATATATCTTCAAGCTATTATAGCTGTGTTCTTGTATACAGGTATAGTATATCACTGTCAACTCTTCGTCCATAACAAAAAATTCTGTATACCCCAGTATGCTGTGACTGTTTTATTAAAGACAGTTTAGTATGTGGTATGTATTAACTTGCCAGATTTCAGAGTGACTAGTTTTTTTTTTGTTTGTTTGGTAAGGAATACTTGTACAGTAATGTATATTATATGCTGAATTTTAAAAATCTAGATTAGTCAAAAAATTAATAGTTCTTCACTTAAAATTTTATCTTGTTATAGTGTGTGGCTTGTAATGGAACAGGAGGATTTGATACAAAAACAATGAAATAGAAATTTTATCTTGACTTATGAATGCTGTATTATTATTTGTGTTCTGCTTCATTAAAATTACTGAATAGCAGATAGAAACATCTAAATACACATGGTTTAAAAAACTCCAAAACCAAAGTAAAATTTTAAATATAGTGTTCTGATAAAATATTTTGTCATTAATGTCTGCAGCATGAATCATCACCTGAGTATTTTTTGTACTTTTGAAACTATAAATTTTAAAAAATTAGGCTACTTTTTAGTGTCATTTACAGCTAAACACTCACTAGTCCCTCAAAACTGGACATTTTCAAATTCTGTACAGTATTCCGTTTTAAATTTAATAAAATTTAACCCAAAAGCATTTCCCCTTTCACCACAAAGTGGGACTTTCAGATACTCTATTGTGTACAGTACTAGTGGTTTTTTCTTTTCCATAGTTTATACACACCGCTGCCCATACTAATTGTGTCAGAGGCTTGCAGATAGCACTATGGGTAATAGTGAAAAAGGAATATCATTCTATCTCTGAAAACTGGAAAAAGGTGAATTAGCACAAAAATTAAGTATGAAATATGCTGCATCAGGTGATTTTAGTGTTTTTGGTTGTAAGGACTGCAATGATTCAAGCAGTAATATGAACTTTTACCATCAGGGTTCCAGACTCACTAATTGACATATGCAGTAGTAGACCATCTGTTAAGATGTAATCTTGTAGGATTTACATTGTGACAGTTGAAAAATTGAGCATTTTGCGATCGTGACGCTGTGGTATTCAGTTATGAATTTATGATGGTGCAGAGTTAGGGAAAAATATGAAAGCTATGGGATCTTTTCCCTCCACCTCGCAGCCAGTCTATTGGTCAGACCATTGTCTTTATGAGGGAAGCCTAGTTGCAATGTACACAACCTCCCGTGCCTCGGTTCTATGTGCATGTCTCATACCATATTTATCTCTGTTAGTAAATCTATTTTTGGTCTTTTCATCATAATATCTCATGTGTAGATATTAACCATGGTACCCTAGAGAGATCAGAGTGATGCTGGAAGTGGTAAGAAGCATGAAAGTCAGTCTTGGTGTTTTGAAAAAATTGAGATATTAGATAATCTGAAGAGTGGTGCATGTGTAGTGTATGGGGAGCAAGCCTATAATGTAAATGAGTAACCTAGGTTGTGATCTGAAAAGAATGACACATAGGTCACAACAGCTGAGCGGTAAATCAAGAAAAGCGCACCACTCAATTTCATGTTACATAGTAAGGTAAAAAGCCTTAGAGTACTATAAAACTATGTGATGATGAAGGCAAGTATGAACAAGAGTGTGCATTTAGTACAGACTGGTACCACAAGTTCAAATTGCACAGTCTTCTTCTTTCAACACGTCAGCCCTTTCCCACCGAGGCAGGGTGGCCCAAAAGGAAAAACGAAAGTTTCTCCTTTTACATTTAGTAATTTATTCAGGAGAAGGGGTTACTAGCCCCTTGCTCCAGGCATTTTAGGCGCCTCTTACAACACGCATGGCTTACGGAGGAAGAATTCTGTTCCACTTCCCCATGGAGATAAGAGGAAATAAGAACAAGAACTAGTAAGAAAATAGAAGAAAACCCAGAGGGGTGTGTATATATATGCTTGTACATGAATGTGTATTGTGACCTAAGTGTAAGTAGAAGTAGCAAGATGTACCTGAAATCTTGCATGTTTATGAGACAGAAAAAAGACACCAGCAATCCTACCATCATGTAAAACAATTACAGGCTTTCGTTTTACACTCACTTGGCAGGACGGTAGTACCTCCCTGGGCGGTTGCTGTCTACCAACCTACTACCTAGGAAATTGCACAGTCAGTTGTATAATAATAAGTTTTCTGGTGAAAGTTCTTCGGCTGACCACAGGAAAGTTTTCGGATGGCCTCGGGAAATTTCCCTGCTGAATTATCTGGAATCTACCTGGAGGGTGTTCCAGGGGTCAATGCCCTGCAGCCTGGAATTGGAGGAAATTATTTCTGAGGGTGACTATAAGCCACAGCAAGTGTTTAATGTTGACAAGGCAAGTCTTTGTTGGAAGATACCATCAAGAAGAAAAAAGGTGCACAGGGATCCAAAGCAGCAAAGGATCGCTTCAGCTTGCTAGTTTGAGATACATAATGTGTCGGGCAATTTTAAGTATAAACCAATTTATACAAATGCTAAACCCATTTTGCAGTGTACAGATAAAACCAATTTACCAGGTGCTTGGAAGTCAAACCAGTAAGCATGGATGACAGAGGAATTATCACTTCATTCTGGAAGTCATGTTTTACTTGTGCAGTAAGAACCTTGCATTGTAGGTTCTTTTCATTTTTATCATTCCTGTACTCGCCCAGAACTCTTAGTGGATGTGCATTCACTTGTAAAAGTTGTTTTTTTACCACCAAATAAATCTTTAATACAACCAGTAGGTCATGGAATTATTAGGACACCTAAAGTGCAATTACATACAAAAGGTGATGCAGAAGCTTGATGCAGCAATGGATGCTGACATAAAGGCCTTGGAGTACCAGACTTTTGGTGTAAATTTAATTTTGTAGTTGCCATTAGTTATGTCAAAAGTGCATGGAACGAAGTGCTTCAATCAATATTAAATGCAGGCTGGGGAAAATTATGGCGTAGACTAATTGATAATGTCACAAGTTTTCCCTCAGTTGAGAGCCAGACATAGGAAATTGTATACCTGTCAAGGAGATTGTCAGGCGACAGTTTTGAAGATATGCAGGAAGATGATGTGAATGATCTCTTAAGATGATGAGGAAGAAAGTCCAGAGGAAATGTTGGCAGAGCTCAATGCCCAGATACAAAAAAGGCAGAGAAAGATGAGGAAGAACAACTTATAGAAAAAGAGTTGAACGTTACAACAGTTATGTGAACAGTTCCATATTATTGGTAAAGTTGCAGACTTTTTCACTGAAGACAACCCTGAGAAGCACTGCTCTGAAATAATGGTCTGGAGCAGCTGATGATGCCTTACCATTAGCTGAATAAAGTACTGTAGGGTAAAGTAGACCAGAGATGCAGTACAGAATTCCTCAATACTCCACTGCAACCATTGACATCAGTGCAAGAGCCTCAGCCATCCACCTTAGCCAACAATCCACATTATTATTATTATAATCAAAAGAAGCGCTAAACCACAAGGGTCAACAATCCACAACCTTCCACCTCAGCCCAGTAGGGCCACAGCACATCGACATACACCAGCAACCAGCATTTAAGGTAAGAAATAGTGTTTATGTAATTTTCGTAGTCATAATGATTGTATTAAACATAACACATCACTACATCTGACTACAATTATATTATCTTTCTTTTTTCTCAAGTTTTGAGATTAAATTTTTTTTTTTTATGCCATTTTGGGTGTCTGATGTATGTAACTTTATTTTTCCCATATGTTCTTCAGTTTTTTAATTATTTTTTTTTATTACATAGACACCATTTTCACCAATGTAACTTCCATCTTAATCAACGGTCAGCTGTATCATGCATGCTCACACATTCAAAACACATATGCGTAATCCCGTAGCCTACTTTCTGTTGACAATCTGCCTGCATGTTTCATTGATGCCTGCAGGAAAGAGCATGCATGTTGGAAAGACTATTAGTATGTCAGCAGTTGCTTCTGGCATGATCTTTCATTGGGTTAACACAACCAGCGAGTGCATCACCTAATGGCTCAAGATCCTTGACAGATGACTTTTTCAAAGATAAATCCTCTCCTAGGAGTTGAGGGGGAGAACAAAGTCAGTATTCGATGGAAATAAATGGTATAAAATACCGACACAATGGAAAAATAAACACATTAGCAGTTTAATGTGATCCTTTATTGACAACGTTTCGCCCATGCAGTGGGCTTTATCGAGTCACAAATAGATCTGTTTGTGACTCGATAAAGCCCACTGCGTGGGCGAAACGTTGTCAATAAAGGATCACATTATACTGCTTATGTGTTTATTTTTCCAAGGTCAGTATTCATAACTCAACTCTAGGATACCTGAGTGTAATTCTGTAAAATCTAAAAACATGTTTTAAGTAACACTGATATGAGGTTCAATAGCTAGTTCATATGAAACAGACTTGGTGGTGCTCAAACATTTGATCCCATGAGCTTATCCTCTGCATTAAGATAAAACAATAGCATGAGGCAGGTTGATTGAGTGGTAGAAAGTCAGAAAGACCTACAAATCCTGTCACTGGAACTTGAGGCATTATTGAATTAACCCTATCCATTATTATTACTGTATATTCATGGGGAAACTAAACTTGTACAGAGCATACAATACCTGGGAAGTGGTAGGTTAATCAGGTATGAGCCAGAGAATGAATGGATAGCTCCAATTACTTGGATCAAGAATCCTTCACTAGCATAAAGGTACCCACCCCTCTTGAAAGGTAAACTCAACCCATTGTTTGTTAATTCCAGCAAAATCATAAATGCTATTGTGCCACATAAGCTATTCAGACTAGGCCTGTCTAATTTTTAGCTCATCAAAATCAGGAAATTCTAAACACGGCTTGGTAGGAAGATGGATTTTAGGGGTCGTACGTATTTGCAATATTTTGTTGATGTACCTACTGTGTAGTCATTAACAACTCACTAACCAAAGATTAGTATTTAAAAAACTCAGTACTGGATGAATAAATATCTGTAAATATATAATACATAATGTAACAAATTTTTGAATAGATAAAGCAATGTGTTAATGTATTGTACCTTTATAATAATATTCTTCTTTGTTGTTAAAATACATATGTAAATGTTGGCTGTTTATGGGTGGTTGAATATTTAGCTGGCACCTTTAACAATAGGCACCTTTGTTAAATTTAGTTTTCTTTCTTGGTAAAATAATGTTATTTTAATGTCAAGCTTTAAGTGTTTTAAACAGGAATAAGATTAAATAAATTTTGCTGTCTTGAAAATGTGAAATTTTTTCATTTCAAATTTTTAAAAAAAAATCCAAAAGTTACTTCTCATATTGAAAACATTCCATAATCAGCTTCATTATTTATTAAGTCTTAACAAACAAGTTTGATCTCCTTACATTACACTTTGCCTTAACTTTTAGTGCACATGCTCGTGCACGAACTTAACGTACCTGAATATTCTTTCTAGACTAATAATGTTTGAATGTGTTTCTTTGAAATGTTGAGGTTGCACAATTTAATTTCTAAGTCTATGAATAAATTATTTTTTAATTTGAAGTTATAATCTGCTCAGTATGTATATTTTTTTATTTATAAAGCACTAGGCCCATGCAGTTATTCAGTGCTTTAAACATACAGTATTCCATTTCCAACTTAAAATTGACACTGTCGTTATCTACTTGCTACTGTTGTCACCAATTCGCTTCCATTATTCAGAATGACAGTAGTTTGTTGGACTACGTATTGGTAGATAAAAGACTGTTGAGTAGACTTCAGGATGTACATGTTTATAGAGGGATCACTTTTTAGTTATAGCTACAGTGGGAGTAAAAGGTAGATGGGATACAAGGAAAATAGAAGCAGTAAGTAAGAGAGAGGTGAACGTTTATAAACTAAAAGAGGAGGCAGTTAGGGTAAGATATAAACAACTATTGGAGGATAGATGGGCTAGTGAGAGTGTAGGCAATGGGGTCGAAGATGTATGGGGTAGATTTAAAAATGTAGTGTTTGTGTGTTCAGCAGAAGTTTGGGGTTACAGGAGGTGCGGGAGGGAAGAAGAGCGATTGGTGGAATGATGATGTAGAGAGAGTAGTAAGGGAGAAAAAGTTAGCATATGAGAGGTTTTTACAAAGTAGAAGTGATGCAAGGAGGGAAGAGTATATGGAGAGAAAAAGAGAGGTTAAGAGAGTGGTGAAGCAATGTAAAAAGAGAGCAAATGAGAGAGTGGGTGAGATGTTATCAACAAATTTTGTTGAAAATAAGAAAAAGTTTTGGAGTGAGATTAATAAGTTGAGGAAGCCTAGGGAACAAATGGATTTAACAGTTAAAAATAGGAGAGGAGAGTTATTAAATGGAGAGTTAGAGGTATCGGGAAGATGGAGGGAATATTTTGAGGAGTTGTTAAATGTTGATGAAGACAGGGAAGCTGTGATTTCGTGTACAAGGCAAGGAGGAATAACATCTTGTAGGAGTGTGGAAGAGCCAGCTGTGAGTGTGGGGGAAGTTCGTGAGGCAGTGGGTAGAATGAAAGGGGGTAAGGCAGCTGGGATTGATGGGATAAAGATAGAAATGTTAAAAGCAGGTGGGGATATAGTTTTGGAGTGGTTGGTGCTATTATTTAATAAATGTATGGAAGAGGGTAAGGTACCTAGGAATTGGCAGAGAGCGTGTATTGTTCCTTTGTATAAAGGCAAAGGGGACAAAAGAGAGTGCATAAATTATAGGGGAATAAGTCTGTTGAGTGTATTATTGAGTTATTATTGAAAGAAGAGTAAGACAGAGAGCAGGATAGCAGATGAACAAGGGGGCTTTAGGAAAGGTAGGGGGTGTGTAGACCAAGTGTTTACAGTGAAACATATAGGTGAACAGTATTTGGATAAGGGTAAAGAGGTTTTTGTGGCATTTATTGATTTGGAAAAGGCATATGATAGGGTGGATAGGGGGGCAATGTGGCAGATGTTGCAGGTGTATGGAATAGGAGGTAGGTTACTGAAAGCAGTGAAGAGTTTTTATGAGGATAGTGAGGCTCAGGTTAGTGTGTGTAGGAGGGAGGGAACTATTTCCCAGTAAAAGTGGGGTTTAGACAAGGATGTGTGATGTCACCGTGGTGGTTGGGGTTGTAAGAGAAGTGAATGCGAGGGTCTTGGCAAGAGGTGTGGGGTTAAAAGATAAAGAATCAAATACAGAGTGGGAGTTGTCACAGTTGCTTTTTGCTGATGACACTGTGCTTTTGGGAGATTCTGAAGAGAAGTTGCAGAGGTTGGTAGATGAATTTGGTAGGGTGTGTAAAAGAAGAAAATTGAAAATGAATATAGGAAAGAGTAAGGTGATGAGGATAACAAAAAGATTAGGTGACGAAAGATTGGATATCAGATTGGAGGGAGAGAGTATGGAGGAGGTGAATGTATTCAGATATTTGGGAGTGGACATGTCAGCAGATGGGTCTATGAAGGATGAGGTGAATCATAGAATTGATGAGGGAAAAAGGGTGAGTGGAGCACTTCAGAGTCTGTGGAGACAAAGAACTTTGTCCATGGAAGTAAAGAGGGGAATGTATGAGAGTATAGTTATACCAACACTCTTATATGGGTGTGAAGCATGGGTGATGAATGTTGCAATGAGGAGAAGGCTGGAGGCAGTGGAGATGTCATGTCTGAGGTCAATGTGTGGTGTGAATATAATGCAGAGAATTCGGAGTTTGGAAATTAGGAGGAGGTGCGGGATTACCAAAACTATTATCCAGAGAGCTGAGGAGGGGTTGTTGAGGTGGTTCGGACATTTAGAGAGAATGGAACGAGACAGAATGAGTTCAAGAGTGTATAAATCTGTAGTGGAGGGAAGACGGGGTAGGGGTCGGCTTAGGAAAGATTGGAAGGAGGGGGTAAAGGAAGTTTTGTGTGCGAGGGGCTTGGACTTCCAGCAAGCATGTGTGAGCGTATTTGATAGGAGTGAATGGAGGCATATGGTTTTTAATACTTGACGTGCTGTTGGAGTGTGAGCAAAGTAACATTTATGGAGGGATTCAAGGAAACCGGCAGGCCGGACTCGAGTCCTGGAGATGGGAAGTACAGTGTCTGCACTCTGAAGGAGGGGTGTTAATGTTGCAGTTTTATAACTGTAGTGTAAAGCACCCCTCTGGCAAGACAGTGATGGAGTGAATGATGATGAAAGTTTTTCTTTTTCGGGCCACCCTGCCTTGGTGGGAATCGGCCAATGTGTTAATAAAAAAAAAAAAAATATTCAGAATCTCCAAGCAACAAAATACTATTCAAAGTAAATTTTTCACGTTCTGTAATTCATACTCATAATTCGTTCCATGTCATCAGCCGTGTCAGCAAATTTTGATGAAAGGGGAATTATTACCACCATTTATGCTAAAATAGATGGTGGGTTCTCAGTCAGGAAAACCCCCTGTGGGGAGCGGCATGTCTTCCAGAAAATGGGCCCCTACACCTACTGTTTAGGTAATGCAGCACCAGGAGTGCTCAGTATGCAATGACAAATTCACAGTACAATACAAAGACTTAAGGGTAAATTAGAATTTCTTTGTGAATATTTTACTGTGAAAGTTTTTTGCCATATGAACAAAAAACTTGGTTGTCAAGGAAATATGTAACCCTAAATCACTAAACTCTACAAAAGTGTACCTGTCTTTTTGCATTGGTAAATACAAAAATACAAGATCATTCTGTGAACAATAGGTGACTAAGTACTTAGTACAACTTATATCAGGTTATTGATCATTCAACATTTCTTGATGAGTATAGCTTAGAACATGGAAATGCTCATTAGTTTATTAATGATACCCTGTGTTAACTATACTTTTTTATTAGAGAAAACAGTTTAATATCTTAATAACTTAAACTAGGTTATCTTATCGTTAATGTAATTTTTTGGTGGCAGTATGGTGACAAATTGTGGTAGAATCTCAAAATTTATATGTAACTTTGATATACAGTACATTTGACAGGTCTTGAGTTTTTTCCTACTCCTGCAGTCTGGCTTTGGGGCAGGCTTGTCTGATGCTTGCCTGGTTAACCAAGCATAACATAGCATAGCATCTATGTTAAGACATGATCTGGATATGTATTAGGAAATTTTCCCTCGTATGTTCTTCAGTATGTCTCTCAAAGGTCTATAACATTGATATTTTGTATACGTATATGTATTGTAATTTTTAATTTATTATGTTCAATTCTTTCAAATCGCTGTTTTCAAATCAATGTCATACATAGAACTTGACAAATATGTGAATGTTATATGGTTAAGCATTTACTTTAGTATTCAAAACTAATGAAAATTGAATTGTATGAAAGCTTTATAATTAAATAATTGGGAGTATACATGGCATACAATATTTGCACATCATAATGTGTATAATTTTTCAGTTAACTTGTACAGTATAAAATCTAGGAGTGAAGCAAATAACATTTTTGGTAATTTAAAATAAATAACTTATGAACATTCTCAACAAAGGGCTGTACTGCTTCAGTGTTCATCAGTATTGTTTAACCCAGTATAAAAGCAGACAAGAAGTTACATGCAATTTTGTAGTGTAAAGGCCTTCTGGTAATTACTTGAGTCACCCGATAAAAAACAAAAATTAGGCATACAATTATTTTTAGAGTACAGTGGACCCCCGCCTAACGAGCACCCCGGAAATCGTACAATTATGTAAGTATAATATTGTAAGTGCTTGTGGAAGTGTATTTTTTGGGGTCTGAAATAGACTAACCTACGTGACATTATTTCTTAAGGAAGTAAATTCGTTCAGTAATGGCACTTGAGCAGGCTTCTGGAATGAATTTTGCTCGTTAGGCGGGGGTCCATTGTATCTTAAAATCAAATAAAAAATCTAGTATTATGCCCTGTAACCATAGCCATATAAATTTTAATAATACTCCATTTCTTGTTATGCCTTGAGTAATTTCAGTTTAAATTTTAACAACTAGGTCCTTAAATAACAAAAAAGGCACAATACCGTGACTGGAACAATACACACACAACCCGCACATATAAAAGAGAGGAGCTTACGACGACGTTTCGGCCCGACTTGGACCATTTACAAAGTCACACTAACACACAGAGACAGAGGAAGGGTATTTATAGGCAGGCAGACAGGGGAGGGCACAAGAGAGTGGGGTGATGGAGTAGTGGAAGTAGTAGTAGTAGTAAAGGTAGTAGAAGAGACAGTCATATGGGAAGGAGCACTGCAATGAGGCTAGCGGCCCGCAAGGGTGGAGAGGGAAGAAAAGCGCATAAAATGAAGGAAAATACAAGGCAAAAGAAAAGAAAGGAAAACCCATAGGAGAAAAAAGGAGAAGGGGGAAGAGAAGAAAGGGAAGGAATCAGGTTAAGTCACGGGTGTTCTGAAGTTTAGAGCATTTAACAATGTAATGAGAGAGGAAAGCATCAACAGAGACAAAGCCAGGGCTAAGATTCATACAGGGAAAGTTGTGTATAAGGGAGGATTCAACCAGGCGGCGACTATGAAAGTTGGACGTAGGGTAGACAGTTTTAGCAGAAGACCAATCAATAGGATGACTGTGATCTCTGACATGACAGAAAAGAGCATTATTAGTGTCGGCAAGCCTAACACTATTTTTGTGCTCGAGTCTGTCAGAAAGAGATCGGCCAGTTTCTCCGAAGTACTGAAGAGGACAGGAGGAGCAAGAAATAGAGTAGACACCAGGAGAATCTGTGGAGGGAGGGGAAGTATGAACTAGATTAGTGCGAAGAGTGTTAGTCTGACGAAAGGTAAGTTTGATGTCTAAGGAACGGAGAGAGTTGCTGAGATTAGAGAGACCAGAGATGTAGGGAAGGCAGAGGACTGGAGAGTTTTCAGGAGTAGAGGGTTTAGGAGAGAAGAAAGTCCGTTTAGCACGAGAGAAAGCAGAGTCTATGAAATGGGAAGGGTAGCCCAGGCGGGAAAATGAATTATGAAGAGTGGAAATTTCTGCTTCAAGAAACTGAGGATCACAGATGCGGAGAGCACGGAGAAAGAGGGAGATAAGAACACTCTTCTTGACAGAGGAGGCATGATAAGAGAAGTAATGAATATACATGCCACTGTGCATAGGCTTGCGGTACACGGAGAAGGCAAAACCTGTAACTGAGCGGTGGACATGAGCATCAAGGAAAGGAAGCAAAGAATTAGATTCCCAATCAGCTTTAAACTTAATGGAAGGGGCAAGATTATTAAGAGCATCAAGAAAAGGTTGGAAGAGACTTAAGTCATGAGGCCAAAGAGCAAAGATGTCATCTACATAGCGGAGCCAGAGTGAAGGACGTACATCAATAGTGGGAAGAAGGACAGTCTCGAAGTATTCCATGTAAAGATTAGCAAGAACAGGAGATAGAGGAGAGCCCATAGCGACACCAAAGGTTTGAGAATAATATTTACCTTGAAAGGAAAAGGAGTTAGAGTCCACGAAAGTCGGATAAGATCAAGAAAGACATCAGTAGGTATAGGGAGATGAAGTAACCCTTCATTGGCCTTCTCTCCGAGAAAATTAAGGACATCATCCAGAGGGACATTAGTGAAGAGGACTCGACATCCAGACTAAGCATCTTACAGGTCGGGAGAGAGCGAACCCGTTCGATGAAGTCTTGAGAGTGACGAAGGTGGGCAGGAGAAAAAGTACCAAGAAAGGGAGTGAGGGTTTTGGCTAGCCAGGACGCAAGAGAATAAGAGACAGAACCTCTAGAAGATATGATGGAACGCAGAGGAATATCAGGTTTGTGAGTTTTGGGAAGGCCATAGAAATAGGGCAGAGAGGGACAGATGACACGAAAACGTTGAACAAGGTTAAAGTCAGAAGGGCAGAGGTCGGAGAGAGTCTTAAGTTTCTTGTTGAAAGTTCTCTTGATGCGATCAAGAGGGTTGGAAACGAGAGGAGTGTAGGTACGTGAGTCAGAGAGCAAGACATCGGCTTTACGGAGGTAATCCTCATGATCGAGGATAACAACCGAATTACCTTTATCAGAAGAGAGTATGACAATGTTAGCGTTGGATTTAAGGGCAGAAAGGGCAAGTTGATAGCGGCGAGGAAGGTGATGGTTTTTAGAAAACAGGCTATCAAGAGCAGGAAGGAGAGCGCCACGAAAAGTGGATAAATCAGGAAGATTATTATTACGAGAGCGAGACTGACGAAAAGAGTCAAAAGAGCTAATCATGTCGATACCAGCGCGAGGGGCAGGTGAAGTGGCAAAGGAAAGACCAAAACCAAGCAGTTCAAGCTCATGTTGGGAGAGTGTGACAGAAGACAGATTAGTAACACAGTCGGTAAGGGAGAATTTAGACCAAGGGCTCATGTCCACCGCTCAGTTACAGGTTTTGCCTTCTCCGTGTACCGCAAGCCTATGCACAGTGGCATAGTGTTCTTATCTCCCTCTTTCTCCGTGCTCTCCGCATCTGTGATCCTCAGTTTCTTGAAGCAGAAATTTCCACTCTTCATAATTCATTTTCCCGCCTGGGCTACCCTTCCCATTTCATAGACTCTGCTTTCTCTCGTGCTAAACGGACTTTCTTCTCTCCTAAACCCTCTACTCCTGAAAACTCTCCAGTCCTCTGCCTTCCCTACATCTCTGGTCTCTCTAATCTCAGCAACTCTCTCCGTTCCTTAGACATCAAACTTACCTTTCGTCAGACTAACACTCTTCGCACTAATCTAGTTCATACTTCCCCTCCCTCCACAGATTCTCCTGGTGTCTACTCTATTTCTTGCTCCTCCTGTCCTCTTCAGTACTTCGGAGAAACTGGCCGATCTCTTTCTGACAGACTCAAAGAGCACAAAAATAGTGTTAGGCTTGCCGACACTAATAATGCTCTTTTCTGTCATGTCAGAGATCACAGTCATCCTATTGATTGGTCTTCTGCTAAAACTGTCTACCCTACGTCCAACTTTCATAGTCGCCGCCTGGTTGAATCCTCCCTTATACACAACTTTCCCTGTATGAATCTTAGCCCTGGCTTTGTCTCTGTTGATGCTTTCCTCTCTCATTACATTGTTAAATGCTCTAAACTTCAGAACACCCGTGACTTAACCTGATTCCTTCCCTTTCTTCTCTTCCCCCTTCTCCTTTTTTCTCCTATGGGTTTTCCTTTCTTTTCTTTTGCCTTGTATTTTCCTTCATTTTATGCGCTTTTCTTCCCTCTCCACCCTTGCAGGCCGCTAGCCTCATTGCAGTGCTCCTTCCCATATGACTGTCTCTTCTACTATCTTTACTACTACTACTACTTCCACTACTCCATCACCCCACTCTATAAATACCCTTCCTCTGTCTCTGTGTGTTAGTGTGACTTTGTAAATGGTCCAAGTCGGGCCGAAACGTCGTCGTAAGCTCCTCTGTTTTATATGTGCGGGTTGTGTGTGTAACTAGGTCCTATTTTTATTTGTTTGAAATTTTGAATGTTAACTATATGCCTTTTAGCCCATTAGATGTCTAATTTGTGCCAAATGATTATTTAGATGAATAGCATTAATGTCTAAACAAACTTTGAATGAAGGACACACCTTTATAACAGCCAAATAAGGAGAATGTCTTCTAGTGGAGATTATTATCAAAACCAAGCGCTAAACCCACAAGGGTCATACAGCGCTGGTAGTGGAGATTAGCCTTCCTGTGAAATAGTATGTAAACTTAATACGGCTGCCAGAGCTCAAGTTACATGACTTAGTTTTTATGTTTTATCATATCCATATACAGTGGTACCCCGAGTTTCGTACAGCTCCCAACTTGAACAATTGTGTAAGTGTATGTATTATTGTAAGTGCTTTTGTAAGTTTATTTTTGGGGGGTCTGAAACTGACTAATCTAATTTACATTATTCCTTATGGGAACAAATTCGTTCGGTAACGGCACTCGAACAGCCTTCTGGAACGAATTATGGCCGAAACTCGGGGTACCACTGTATTATGAAAGCCTAAGCTGGTGTAAATTGTATAATATGCAATGCTTGCAGCTCAAATGTTGTACGTACTGTATAACTGTCTGTTACTCTGACACTTTCTCAAACACCCACCTGCTCTCTCAAGGATTATCAGTTTTATTTTCATAAGTGCATATACAGTATTTATATTTAAATATAAAATATATGCTATTGTATTTTAGTTAGCAGTGCTTGTGTAAATGCTATGTTTTCAGTTACCTTTGGAGACTTAAATTTAAAAGTAGGTATGTACATATATTTGCTCTGGGTCACTTTTACTATTGTGTATAGTATTGTTATTTTATGAATATGCTTCATCAAATGAAAGTGCATATTATCCAGCAACCAATATACACAACCTTCAGCCTTGTTCTAATTAAAAACAGATTATTATATGTATCATATATATAGTGTGTTCATGAGGAAGCTCTAAACCCATAGGGGTTACAGCACCCAGGAATTGAAAGGTAATCAGGTTTGATTTGAGGAAGGTAAACATTATACTGACTGCATACTCCAGTAATAGAAATGAAGGGTACCAGTGTTCTTGGGGGTTGAACAACCAAAAATTTTGTAGATAGGTAGTGGTTGAACTGCCAAATATTTTTCTTGTATGGAAAAGTCTCGCCCAAGATTATAGTGTTCACTCTATAGTCATCTGATTAAACTGACCAGAATCAAATAAAATGCCACTGTTTCAAATAAGCATCAAAGCCTATCCTCCTACCACTTGTTTAATTTAGATAACACCTTACTAATTTCTGCTATCTTTATACCTCTCATTTTTTGTTATGGATAAGTTAGCCTTACCCTGTTGGCATAGCTCTAAGTTTGTTGTCAAAGGTCTTTGATCTTTAGCTGTGACAATGATCTTTAAACCTTTTTTACCACAACTAGATTGTGGCAGTTCTCAACCATCTTAATAGGTTTCCTCAAAAATTATTCACAGAATCATGGGTCTCCTCGAAACTGTTTCATTCAGACTGAATGAAACGGTTTCCTTGATCTAAGGAAATGAATCTGTACTCCAAGCCTGAATGCCTTGCATTATCCCCCCAAGCCCTGCATGACCCCTATGGATTTAGAGCTCCTCATATGAATGTATTCTGATGTGTGATTGTCAGCTTTAACCTACCATCCTTAACAAATAACATGTTAGTACTAAAAGTTTTAACATTTCATAAAAGTCAACAGGCTTACTGTATTTCATTAGTAAAATAATTATCGGTTTATTTGATTAAATACTTTTCTTATTGAATTCCATCATGACTATTTCAAGAGGCAGATGTACTCTCACTACTATTGCTAAACTTAGGTGCTAAGTTGAATCCAACTATATGTGAATAAGCGAATAATCATGCTCACGTACGAGGTGATGGAACATATTTGCGTTCTTGAAAAACCAAAACACGAGAGCTCAACAAAACATGGTGGAAAAAAAAGTTAAAAAAAATTGCTGATAGAATGGAGAGATGAATGCAGTACAATGGTCTTTTATTGACAATGTTTGCTAATAAAGTTGGGCTTTTTCAAGTTGCAAACAGATCCTCTTGGAGAGGGAGGTGGAAAATCAGATTGTGTTGAAACTATAATCTTCAGTAATTTTAAACTCAGGTTGGACAAACATATGGCTGAATTGTTGGCCTTGATGAGAACCTGCCAAGCATAGGCCAGTAGGCCTATTTTAGTGGCTTTCCATACTTATGAGCTGTTGCTATGTGGGATATTGATCTAGAAGTTTTCTGTCAAGAGGCTCGGCTACGTTGAAGCCATTATTCTGGTTTAAATTGGTGGAAATGCTTATGAGTGATGCTTTTAAGATTCTGCATCTCTTGGTTCTTCTTTCTTGACAATGATTTGTGTGCCTTTGTAATTATTGTTCAGAAATGCATACACGAAGGTCTCTGAATGTTTTGCCCAGGTATATTTATCACAGTTGATGCAAGGGATTGTATATACCCCTGCAGTGTTTTGAACTTGTGGTGTGCTTGATAGTAGTATAGGTAGTGGTGGCTAGGTTGAATTTGGTGTTGTAGAGAATATTGGAGATGTTTGATAATGGAGTTGCTAGGGAGAATGAGACATCACTGAAACATGTACTATCTAGTCTTACTTAACTCCATTGTCAAACACATCCTCAGTATTGTCTGTTAACAACAAATTCCAACCAACCACCACTGCCTCCACACTATGATCAAGCACATTACCAGTAGGGAAAGTACAAATCACTACAGGGGTATACACAATCCCTTGCAAAGATTGTAACAAATATATGTAGGCAAAATCGCAGAGATTTCCACGCATGCATTTCTGAACACCAATACTCCATCAGAATGGACAGCTTAAATAATACCTAGTTTCCACTGAAACTCATAATACCACTTAATTGCCAAGAAGACACCCAGAGATGCGTGACCTTAGAATCATCATCAGCATTTCCAACAATTTAAACTAAAACATGGCCTCTTACAACATAGTTAAGCCTCTTGCCAGAAAGCTTCTAGATTATCTCACACAGTAACAGTCCATATGTATGAAAGCCCATGGCAGGTCTACCAGCCCATGCTATGCAGGTTCTTCTTAGGTCCAAAACTTCTCAAATCATATATTTGACCTACCTGAATTTAACCCTTTCGGAGTTTCGGCCGTACTAGTACGGCTTACACGCCAGGGTTTTGGTCGTACTAGTACGCCTAAATTCTAGCGCCCTCAAATCAAGCAGAAACAGGCTGGTAGGCCTAGATGTGAGAGAATGGGTCTGTGTGGTCAGTGTGTGCAGTATTAAAAAAATCCTGCACCACACAGTGCATAATGAGGAAAAAAAAAAACTAAGTGTTTTGGTTTAAAACAGCGAATTTGCAGTCTATTTACGTATGGTATTTGTGCTTGTATTCTCGTTTTCTTAGTCTCATTTGATAGAATGGATGATATATTACAGAAATAGAGATCATTTTGACTGGTTTCACGATGACAAGTACCTTGAAACTGAGCGCAAAGTAGCGAAAATGTTCGATTTTTCCCTATGTTCAAGAGTAAACAAATCACGCCATGCGTCCAATACACATCAACTGGGCAGTCTAATATTCTTGCACAAGTGCACTGATATTATTTATACCATTTTTACAGTGATGCAGTTGTATACATAACAGTAAATCTTTTATTTTTTATGAGAATAAAAATTCAAAATGGAAAGCAAAAGTAATGTAAAAGGGGCCTGGAGACATGACTAATGAAAAGATAAAATGTTATTTGAGTGCCAGGAATGTCTGTCTCATTTATTCTGGACCCTATTTTGAAATTGGCATCTTTTGAAATTTGTGTGAAATTGGCCAAATTGCAAAATTCTGACCACCTTATTGGGTAGTTGAAATCTGTAAATTGGCTGTTTCTTGTACTCAATTGATAGAACAAATGGAATTCTAGCGAAATAGTTATAATTTTAGTAGACTGAAACATTGGAATTTGCCGAAAATAGGGCTCAAAGTGGGTGAAATCGCCGATGCATAAATGTCATTGATACCGCTAACTTCGCAAAAGCATAATTCTGTTAGTTTTCGATCAAATTTCAGAATTTTGGTGCCGTTGTGATCGGAAAAAGATTCTCTATCATTTCATAAGAATTTTTTTTTTTTTCCGAAAAATTTGGGACCCTGAGAACGAGTTTCGGAGAGGGCCTGTGGACCCCCAAAGGGTTAAAGCTGACCAAGGTTATAGTTTCAACATGCCTAGCCTAACAATCTACTTCACTATGCTTCTTATATATGCTCATCCTCCCTCTCCAGGTTTTTGACTTAATAAAGCCCACTGTGAGGGCAAAACTTAGTCAATAAAAGATTGCATTACACTGCACTTGTCTTTCTCCATAACCAACATATTAGATGGCACCCAGAAAAATTCCTTTTGGGTACGTCATTCTTATTTAATAAACTTAGCATGTAGACTATTCTAATTTGAACATCAGATGAAATCTGAAATAAATTTGTTTTTCTTTTATGTAAACTTGCTAATTTTCATGCTAGAGGTTCAGTAAAACTCAAGAATTTTTGAAATTCAAATTGGAATTCTGCATATGAGTGACTGCTATATTAGAAATATTTCTTATAAAGAGATGCACTTTATAACCTTTCCCCACCACCTATGGGTTTTCCAGCAATTTGTGTACTTTATTTATTTTTTTTTTATTAACACATCGGCCGATTCCCACCAAGGCAGGGTGGCCCGAAAAAGAAAAACTTTCATCATCATTCACTCCATCACTGTCTTGCCAGAGGGGTGCTTTACACTACAGTTATAAAACTGCAACATTAACACTCCTCCTTCAGAGTGCCGGCACTGTACTTCCCATCTCCAGAACTCAAGTCTGGCCTGCCGGTTTCCCTGAATCCCTTCATAAATGTTACTTTGCTCACACTCCAACAGCACGTCAAGTATTAAAAACCATATGCCTCCATTCACTCCTATCAAATACGCTCACACATGCTTGCTGGAAGTCCAAGCCATTGGCACACAAAACTTCCTTTACCCCCTCCCTCCACCCTTTCCTAGGCCGACCCCTACCCCGCCTTCCCTCCACTACAGATTTATACACTCTGAAGTCACTCTGTCTCGCTCCATTCTCTCTACATGTCCAAACCACCTCAACAACCCCTCCTCAGCTCTCTGGACAATCGTTTTGGTAATCCCGCACTCCTCCTAATTTCCAAACTCTGAATTCTCTGCATTATATTCACACCACACATTGACCTCAGACATGACATTTCCACTGCCTCCAGCCTTCTCCTCGTTGCAACATTCATCACCCATGCTTCACACCCATATAAGAGCGTTGGATAACTATACTCTCATACATTCCTCTTTACTTCCATGGACAAGGTTCTTTGTCTCCACAGACTCCGAAGTGCTCCACTCACCCTTTTCCTCTCATCAATTCTATGATTCACCTCATCCTTCATAGACCCATCCGCCGACATGTCCACTCCCAAATATCTGAATACATTCACCTCCTCCATACTCTCTCCTCCAATCTGATATCCAATCTTTCGTCACCTATTCTTTTTGTTATCCTCATCACCTTACTCTTTCCAATATTCACTTTCAATTTTCTTCTTTTACACACCCTACCAAATTCATCCACCAACCTCTGCAACTTCTCTTCAGAATCTCCCAAAAGCACAGTGTCATCAGCAAAAGCAACTGTGACAACTCCCACTTTGTATTTGCTTCTTATCTTTAGCCCAACACCTCTTGCCAAGACCCTCGCATTCACTTCTCTTACATCCCCATCTATAAATATATTGAACAACCACGGTGACATCACACATCCTTGTCTAAGGCCCACTTTTACTGGGAAATAGTCCCCTTCCCTCCTACACACTCTAACCTGAGCCTCACTATCCTCATAAAAACTCTTACTGCTTTCAGTAACCTTCCTCCTATTCCATACACCTGCAACATCTGCCACATTGCCCCCTATCTACCCTATCATACGCCTTTTCCAAATCCATAAATGCCACAAAAACATCTTTACCCTTATCCAAATACTGTTCACCTATATGTTTCACTGTAAACACTTGGTCTACACACCCCTACCTTTCCTAAAGCCCCTTGTTCATCTGCTATCCTGCTTTCTGTCTTACTCCTAATTCTTTCAATAATAACTCTACCATACACTTTACCAGGTACACTCAACAGACTTATTCCACTATAATTTTTGCACTCTCTTTTGTCCCCTTTGTCTTTATACAAAGGAACAATACACGCTCTCTGCCAATCCCTAGGTACCTTACCCTCTTCCATACATTTATTAAATAATAGCACCAACCACTCCAAAACTATATCCCCACCTGCTTTTAACATTTCTATCTTTATCCCATCAATCCCAGCTGCCTTACCCCTTTCATTCTACCCACTGCCTCACGAACTTCCCTACACTCACAACTGGCTCTTCCACACTCCTACAAGATGTTATTCCTCCTTGCCCTACACACGAAATCACAGCTTCCTGTCTTCATCAACATTTAACAACTCCTCAAAATATTCTCTCCATCTTCCCGATACCTCTAACTCTCCATTTAATAACTCTCTCTCCTATTTTTCACTGTCAAATCCATTTGTTCTCTAGGCTTCCTCAACTTATTAATCTCATTCCAAAACTTTTTCTTATTTTCAACAAAATTTGCTGATAACATCTCACCCACTCTCTCATCTGCTCTTTTTACATTGCTTCACCACTCTTTAACCTCTCTTTTCTCTCCATATACTCTTCCCTCCTTGCATCACTTCTACTTTGTAAAAACCTCTCATATGCTAACTTTTTCTCCCTTACTACTCTCTTTACATCATCATTCCACCAATCGCTCCTCTTCCCTCCCGCACCCACTCGCCTGTAACCACAAACTTCTGCTGAACACACTAACACTACATTTTTAAATCTATCCCATACATTTTCAACCCCATTGCCTACACTTTCACTAGCCCATCTATCCTCCAATAGTTGTTTATATCTTACCCTAACTGCCTCCTCTTTTAGTTTATAAACCTTCACCTCTCTCTTACTTACTGATTCTATTTTCCTTGTATCCCATCTACCTTTTACTCCCACTGTAGCTATAACTAAAAAGTGATCCCTCTATAAACATGTACATCCTGAAGTCTACTCAACAGTCTTTTATCTACCAATACATAGTCCAACAAACTACTATCATTACGCCCTACATCATATCTTGTATACTTATTTATCCTCTTTTTCTTAAAATATGTATTACCTATAACTAAACCCCTTTCTATACAAAGTTCAATCAAAGGGCTCCCATTATCATTTACACCTGGCACCCCAAACTTACCTACTACACCCTCTCTGCATGTTTCTCCCACTTTAGCATTTAGGTCCCCTACCACAATTACTCTCTCATTTGGTTCAAAAGTTCCTATACATTCGCTTAACATCTCCCAAAATCTCTCTCTCTCCTCTACACTCCTCTCTTCTCCCTGCTTGTCTGCCTGTCTGCCTGCATCCCTGCTTGCCTGCCTGTCTGCCTGCATCCCTGCTTGTCTGCCTGTCTGCCTGCATCCCTGCTTGTCTGCCTGTCTGCCTGCATCCCTGCCTGTCTGCCTGCATCACGCTTATTATGACCCACTTTTCGCATCCGACCCTTATTTTAATCCACATAATCCTTGAATTTACACATTCATATTCCCTCTTTTCCTTCCATAACTGATCCTTCAACATTATTGCTACCCCTTCCTTAGCTCTAACTCTCTGATACTCCTGACTTAATCCCATTTATTTCTCCCCACTGAAACTCGCCTACCCCCTTCAGCTTTGTTTCGCTTAGGGCCAGGACATCCAACTTCTTTTCATTCATAACATTGGCAATCATCTCTTTCTTATCATCCGCACTACATCTACGCACATTCAGACAACCCAGTTTTATAAAGTTTTTCTTCTTCTCGTTTTTAGTAGATTTGTACAGGAGAAGGGGTTACTAGCCCATTGCTCCCGGCATCTTAGTCGCCTCATACGACACGCATTGCTTACGGAGGAAAGATTCTTTTCCACTTCCCCATGGACAATAGAGAAAATAAAAAGAACAAGAGCTATTAAGAAAAAGAAGAAAAAACCTAGATGTGTGTATGTATGTATATACAGTGGTACCTCGACTTACGATGGTCCCCAAACTCACCCTTTTATGTAAGTTTATTTTTTTAAATGCTTATGTAAGTGTAATTTTGGGGGTCTAAAAGGACTAGTCTATTTTACAACATTTCTTAAGGAGATAAATTCGTTTGGTAATGGCACTTGAACAGCATTCTGGAATGAAAAAATATCGTAAGTCGAGGTACCACTGTGTATGCCAGTGTAGTGTGACCTAAAGTGTAAGTAGAAGTAGCTAGATATACCTGTTATCCAGCGTGTTTATGAGACAGAAAAAAGACACCAGCAATCCTACCATCATGTAAAACAGTTTCAGGTTTCTGTTTCACAGTCACCTGGCACTTTATTGTATTCCTTAAAACAGCTGCACCTTGAAATATAAGAGTCCTTATCAATGACATTTGTAATAACCCTTCAGACTTGTGTACTTATATGAAGCCAAGCAATCTATTACCTTTTCTTATGAACAAGTGTACCATTTCTTTTGCTTAAACTTTCTAACTAACTGGTCAGTATTCAATAGCATTGCTATTTACAATATTACCTTATGGGGGTCATTCAAGTAACTTACAAAGAACCCAGCACTGAGATGTGTGTAATGACACATTTGCTTGGTTTCCATTTTAAGTATCTCTTCACTTAAATCCACTACTACCAATCAGCCATGCCTAGAGCCAGAAGAGAGCTCCATCATTCTACTTTTTTCTTTACTTTTTGTCTTGTGTGGTACAGGATCAAAACCTCTATAACATTCCCATAACCAGCTTTATACTTTTTGTTTTGCGGTCATTGCTACCCACCTTCGCACTCGTTGGCAACAACGCTGGTCTGACCTGCTGAATAACAAACTTCATTCTATTAAACCGGTTATAGGTTTCTGGCCGCCTTGTCACCAATGTTGAGGTTGGGAGACTACACTCTCCCGTCTTCGCATCGGCCACACTCGTCTTACTCACGGGTATCTCATGGAGAGGCTCCCTACCCCTCTCTGAGCATTGTCAGGTTCCAGTGTCTGTTCGACATATTCTGTTGGACTGCCCACTCTATCAACGAGCACGCAGAATTTACCTCCAACGGCGTCTTCACTCTGCGGCCCTTTCTTTACCTTCCCTTCTCGCAGATGGACCCTCCTTTAATCCTGACTCTCTCGTTGACTTTTTGACAGAAACTGACTTACTACACAAACTCTGAAGATTATACCTCTAGCACCTCCCTCAGTCCCTTCTACCTTGATCTCTTGCTACCCTCTATCCCTGCACTATCCACCATCCTGCTGCACTCCATACCCTACTAATCATCCATCTCCCTCTTACAACCCATTCTCCCTGCATCCTGCAATAACCTGCAGCGCTGTATAACCCCTGTGGTTTAGCGCTTCTATTTGATTATAATAATAATATACTTTTTGTCCAACTCTCAAATACATGAAAATTCCCAGCAACTTTGTTTACCAATAACCCCTTGTGAATCCCCATAGTGTTTTACTGTATATTATGGTTAATAAGGTGAGACAATACATCTGCTATTAGTATATGGGAATTTAACTGATTGATAGGGCAATATTTGAAAGCTCATTACTTCTCTCCACTTTTGAATATAATTATCACATTAGCCATCTACTTACCTCTGCCACAAAACTGATGACATTAAAAAATAAGCTAGTGATTTACAAGTAACTGTTTTCAATATTTCAATCACACCCACTGTTTCCTCAGTCTTACATGCTACCCCAGGGCTGGGCAAACTGTGGCCCACCAAGATCAGGTCATGTACTCTCGTATATGCAGCTGAATGAGCAAAACTTTGTTCATTTTCCTCTGTTGAAAACGAGCTGTTACACAAGCATTATCAGACAAGTAGTTCCCAGTTGATGGCACTGAAAAGTTTGCCCATCCCTGTGCTACCCTAATTCTTGCCTCATCCACAGACAGAGCTTCTGGTATATTAACTTTCTTCTTTCTCATTCTGTACCACCAAAGCTGTTGTCCCCATTTTTTAAGTTTAAAGAGCCAGTCTTTAACCTGCTTTTTACTGATGGCTTAATGGGGTTTAGCATTATTAATATAATAGCAATATAATTAACAAATGAGGTGCGTGAAGAAATTTTAGTCAAAATGGTGGTCAGCATTTAACATGGAGACTTATTTGTACACTTTTTTTTAACAAATGTGATGATCGATTTTGATTTTGGTAGTAAATGTGCTCAAGACAGCACACAAAAGAAAGGTCACTGGTTATCTTCTCAAAGTGGAGAATACTATGTCATCATTACAATCAAAACTAAGTGCTAAACCCACAAGGTGTTGGATGTGTATTTTGTGTCAAAGCAGATTTTTTGTATGATGCTAGTACCTTATTATGTTAGTCTGTTAATCAGTGGAGACAATTTAGTGTGAAATGTTGTTTGTGTGTAGGATGGACATGAAATTTATTAATATATACTTTTATGTGATATATAATATAGTTACTATATTTCCTTTTATTTGTTTATTTTATCCATTTAAAAATGTGTATTGAATTAATGAATACAGTGTATCATACTTTTATTAGAAAATCTTATGAATATATTTACAAAATGCATTGTACTGAAGAAAAAATTACACATTATTCATGACCTACTTTATACTAACAGCGGCTTGGAACATGACATTTTTGAACTACTACGAACTATCAGCAGTACAGAACTTGTTAAACCTTTGAATTTCCACCTAATTAATCTTTGAGAGCCTATCAGTGGTGGTGATGAGCACTGCACATATTTACATACAAGAGAGATGATTTACATTTAAAAGAAAATGCTATAAGAGGAATTGAAGTTTAATTTTGTTAGTGAAACAGCTGTTTCCATTTAGCAATTTTTCCTCTACCATTGTGACAGGGGTGCAAGTTTCTTAAGCCAGACATTTGAAAAACTTTTTTTTGTCATATATGAAAAAGCACCAGTTTTTAAGTTATATCCAAAATTGTACTTTATAATATGGAATATTTACATACTGATAAGCACTTCATTAGACCAGCTGACCTTGGATGACCAAGGAGGAACTACTGTGGGTGATAGACCCTTTTTCTCAAACTGGTGTTTTTCTTCTTTAGCTACACAAACTACAGCATCACAAGCCAAGTTTCAACCAGGTAGTCTCTTCCTCTCTCAAGTGATGAAGGATCAAGCCTCTACCAATTTTTGTGCTGTATGGGCCATACGGGTTAAATGCTTCACAATATTAACCAACATCTATAAGGGCCTCAGTGAATACTGATTTTTTCTTTGTACCCTTACTGTTCCTATTTGTTCTCATTTCTAGATAAACAAATTACAGAAATTTCCAAATTAAGCAGAATAGCAAATACAGAGTCCTGATTAATGAATTCTTGTTCCTCCTCTATGACACAAGCATTGTTAATTTGTCAGTTTATTTTCCTAATACCTCGGCACTTACAAAAATACAATCTTTTGTAGTGTTAACATGCTGTAGAGTCACAATTAATATTTCCCATTGGCTGAATTACTCAACTGACATCAAAATTTTACTTATAGCTCTAGTTATGCACAAAATTTTGCTATGTTTAATACCCGATATTATAATCTTTGCCAACTTGGTTTACACAGATTTGTAAAATATAGTATTACAATACAATTGTTAACTTTTTGTAATAAAACAAAAATAAAAGCACTTGTGCAAAAAGACATGATTGTCTGCAACCACTGAAAACACTCACACTAGTGTAGCATAAAATGTTTGATAAACATATGGAATCCAGCACAGTGTTCATAAATACTGAACTCTGCTATACACAGCATAGGCAATATATAAAACCTGATGATTTTGAGCATAAAAAACTAAACTACAAAAAAGAATTGTGTGAAGCAATTTCTGCCTTAGAACAATTTTATTTTGAGATTTATAATAGAAAAATAATCACACACATATCTGACACTAAAAAGACAATGAATATAAAAATATCCAGTTTATAAATTAAGAGGTAATAATGACATGCAGTTTACAAACTGAGGTACTGCACACGAGTTTTAAATGAAATTGCCATAAAAAATTTAAGCTTCTCTTGTTTCTCTCAGGATTTGAATTATTAATTCTTGACAAATTAATGAATCTAAACTTTTATATATCAAATGCAAAGAAATTATAAAAGGGACCCACTACTTTCATCACATTTATTCAAGTATTGAAATAATGCTTGCTTAATGTTATGCTTGTTATAGTAATAAGTAATACAGATGAAATGACTATGATAATGAAAAGATAAGACATTAAAATGTTTATCATGTTAAATGCATAAAAATACTGTTAATTCACATTGTTGAGTCCTTAGTATATTAATGAATGCTCCAAGCTTTGGCATAAAGTAACTAATGGATCAGTTTTTAAGTATGAAACAAAAATTATCTACAAACAAAAGTTCAAATTTTGCTTATAATTTTAAAACACAGCAACCAAATATCAAATATTTCTTTGGGTTTCCTTGCAATTCTTAAAATTTTTGCTGGTTACTAAGTCAACCTTTACACTCCTAAAATGGTTCAGCAAACAATTTGACTTGTAATTACAGAAAAATACTAGGCTTTCTTTAAATGATACAGTAGATCAAGAAACTGTAGTCACTACAGTAAATATACTCTAGCATACATATCAGATTTAATGCAAACTCCTTGGTCTAACGTGGCTAAAGAGCTTTGGTATAACCCAAGGGATATGCCAAAAGTGTCTCTAGCCATGGCCATTCCAAAGTTCATAGTTTATGAGGATGATTCCTTAAAAGTAAAAATATTTACATTACTTCTGTACATATCACAGACAACGAGGGACCAGTGTCCATTTGACACACTTGAAACAAGCTACAGGTGTTTGATCATGGCAGTAACCAATGTGTTCCCTTGGTTTCACCTGAGCCAATCTTCTCACTAATTCAGATCTCCTTGAGATCATCATCATTATATCACATACAAAAAAGGACTTAAAGTAGTTTGTCTTTTATCAATTGTCTATATTTCTATAAAATTTCTTACCTATACAAATGAAGAAAAACCTGGTAAAGGTGCTCTTGATCCAGCCATATTATTCATGATAATCTGGCCTCCATTTAAACTCATCACTGCACTTCCTTCAGCTTCAGAATCTGTATAACTTGAATAATTACGAACAGGCTTTTGTCTTCTCCAAGACTGGCGAAGCGTATCATTAACATTAGCATAGTGATTAACGAAGGAGTGTGGTTCCGAATGGTGTGACTCATTTTCACTCTCAGACTCCTGCTGTAAGACAGAAATATTTAAGAAAATGTTTATGTTCAAAGTTTTGAAAAATACCAACCAAATATCTTCAGTAGAAATGGTATGTAAGAGATATATAGAAAATGTATTTCTAATTAGTTTGAGCTTTTCTTACAACAGTTGATACAAAATTATATTAGCAAATGAATACATATTTATACACACAAACCTCCAGAAACAAACTAGTGTACTACTAACCTCGGAGGCAGTCGAGGATAAGTCTGTTGGTTTTTCAGTTAGTTCACTTGAATCGTCAGGATTTTCGTCATATCCTTTTACTGTATCCTCATCTGAGTAAGTGATGGATGCCGGGGCAGGTCGTGGTGGTGATTTTGCATTGACAACAGCAGTAGCACCAACGACAGATCTACGTCCTAAGGTACTCCGTTTGCTTACAGTACCACGCCTTGACTGTCTCATCTCAAAAGTGGAGAATGCCGTCTCATCAGTGTTTAACGACTCCTCCATTGTCTTGTTAGCGGCTTCTTCTATTATACAAAAAAAAAAAAAATATGATTAGATAACCAAATAGACCATCCATATGATGCGTTATTATGTATTGCCTCTATTTTATCACAAAATATATAACCTTTCATGAAATATGAAATGTACTTTGCAAAAAAATTTTAACATGTATCATAATTGCTCTATTTTTAACTTCCACAACAGTAGCAGTATATTAGTTTCTGTAGTTAAAATACAGATTGTAATTTGTTTCAGTTATTTTCATAATAAAAATTTCAACTTTATTCAAATAAAGCAAAAGTGAAAGAAGTGACAGACGGCCAAGGCACAGATTAGCAAGCAAAGACTGCAAAGGTGAAAAGCCATATTCCAAAACAGATTTTTACATTAGAATTAAAGAGAAAATCTATACATTATACCCAGTAATAAGATAAATGCAAGAAATGTTGAATGGTGTGTGCCATGTTTAAGTTATGAAATAAAGATAATAAAGAAAAGTAATAGATGCATGAAGGAATGTGCATTTGCACTAATGTGCTACAATCAGTTGCTCATGGATGTGGCTAGCAACAATCATGCAGCATGCATGGCAGTCTGTGCTTTAACATGAAACTGTGGTAGTTAAAAACTTACGTGCTGACAACAATTCCTCTACAATACCTGGGAATGAGACAGTGTGCTTTAATATTCATGCAAAACAAAATATAACATGTGTTAGCCTCAGCTGTTGTAATCAAGTGTATACTTTTTACAAGTATCAGGTGTGAGTTATAAAAATATAAACAAGGCATTTTTGTAGATGTAAAAATAAGAAAATTCATACTCTAAAAATTAACATTGTTATTAAAGTATAAGTGAAGTGTCATATTTTATTATATGCAAGAAAAATATATCTACATACATAAAAATATCATGCAGATTGCAAACGGCAAAAAGAATCTATAAATGTTGATTATCTACAAGCAAAACACGAGACTACAAAGCAAAGGAACAAGAGTGCATAGTATTCTAAAAAGGAAGCATACACCCTTAACCATATAAAACACTTAGCTACACTTACTGTATTTGGAACAATTTTATAGGATTCAGCTAGGATCCCCTCCCAATAAAAAAAAAAACTAATAACATATCAAGTTCCACTATAGTGAGCATCACCAATAAACAAACTTTCCCAGATGGTCAGTATAAAGCTTAGTGGCAGGGCACCTTACATTATAAAAATAGTGCAGCATTTTCAAGCCAAGATAAAATTCATACCAAGACGTTAAGATACCTGATGATGATCACTATAGAAAGTGTACAAAAACACAAAAAGCTGTGCAAATTTTCATAAAAAAAAATTCAACTTACGTTTGTATTTGTAAGTTTTACTCTTGACACAAAGTGCAGCAATAACTATGATGATGAGAACAATTGAGATAGCTGCCAGTGTCACCATGAACCATGTCTGGTGATAGAATGGCCGCTGTTGGAGATACCCATACTCTAGAAACCGCTTTGATGGAGTTACGATCTAAGAGAGAACAAATCAAATTCTTATAATCTGGCAGAACATAAGTTGCAAATAACACCACAGTAATATGGTTTATACTTCAAATATTAATTGTTAATAATCTTATAAGAATAAATTTAATATTTGTCAAACAAATTCTCTATATTAACTGTACTATCATTAATAATAAAATACAATGAGTAAGTGACCTGAAAAAATTAAGAGTGCAACATGGGAGGAAAGGGAAAACTTAAGTAGGGTGATGAAAAAAGTTTGGTGAGGAAGAGGATAATTTTTTGGGGGAAGGGGGAGGTGTGGAAGAGGAAAGTTGTGTTTGGCTAGGTAACTGATGTACTATTTTTCTGAGGGTATATACATATCTTTCAAACATTCCCCTGCATTTCAAATTAAAGACTTTCATAATTTTCTGATGGGTTTACTCATGAAATTCAGTTCCCAAACTTTATTGTCAGAAAATGTCTCATTCCTTCATAACTTTCTTTTACACTGGTTTCTTGGATTCTCTGTCTTCTTCCCTAATTGTCAATTACACTTTTACCGAGTAGCAGAATGTCTGCATGCAGTGACTGTTCACTTCTAGAGGAACTGTGTAATTTTTCTATTGGTTAATGATTCCAGTAACATGTGTTGAAAACAGTAAGGACAATGCAAGCAATGATGATAATCAGGTGGTGAGAATAATAATACTGATAGTTCCTGGCTTTAATATAACCTTAAAATATGAAAGACCACTGTACATAATTCTGATGTATAAAAACCTTCATCAAGATTTCTACCAAAGGATTTCAGGACAAATTTCTGCAAGGTTAGTTCCAGCTGGCATACCTTCTCATTAGCAACTGCTGGATAGGATATGCCATACTTGTTGTAAGCAATAAGTCTGAATTCATACTGCGTAGATGGCAGCAAATTCTGGTATGACACTGTGTACTCCTCCACCTCACCAGTTTCAGTCTTCATCAGTACTGACCACGTATCCGAGTCTGAAGAAACAAAGATTATAGCACATTTTTTGTAAAATTCTTTATTACTGTAATACTGTACAATATAAACTATATTAAAAGCAACTTTTTTCCATAAAAGTTAGTCAAAGTTCTTTAAATTAGAGCACTAGACTCAAATAGGGAACACTTACTATAATATTTCAATCTACTCAAAATAAATTCTTGAAATGCTTAAAATAAAAATTTAATTTAATTTATAACACAACCAAAATAATATACAGTGGACCCTCGGTTTTCGTTCACCTCCAAACTTGAACAATTATGTAAGTGTATTTTTGTAAGTGCTTTTGTAAGTGTATTTTTGGGGGTCTGAAATGACTAATCTAATTTAGGAGGAGGTGCGGGATCACCAAAACGATTGTCCAGAGAGCTGAGGAGGGGTTGTTGAGGTGGTTTGACATGTAGAAGAATGGAACGAGACAGAGTGACTTCGAGTGTATAAATCTGTAGTGGAGGAAGGCGGGTAGGGTCGGCCTAGGAAAGGTTGGAGGGAGGGGTAACAGGAAGTTTTGTTGTAGTGTTAGACTTCCGAGCAAGCATACAGAGCGTATTTGATAGAGGAATGTGAGGCATAATGGTTTACTTAATACTTGACGTGCTGTTGGAGTGTGAGCAAGTAACATTTATGAAGGGATTCAGAAACCGGCAGGCCGGACTTGAGTTCTGAGATGGGAAGTACAGTGCCGGCACTCTGAAGGAGGGGTGTTAATGTTGCAGTTTTATAACTGTAGTGTAAAGCACCCTTCTGGCAAGACAGTGATGGAGTGAATGATGATGAAAGTTTTTCTTTTTCGGGCCACCCTGCCTTGGTGGGAATCGGCCGATGTGTTAAAAAAAAAAAAAAAAAAAAAAAAAAAATTTACATTTGTCCTTATGGGAACAAATTCGTTCGGTAACAGCACTCAAACAGCACTCTGGTAAGAATTTTCAACGAAAACCGAGGGTCCACTGTACAATACATTAAACATACACTAATTTGCTTAGTTTTAATACGAGATGCATCACAAGCCCATGCACAAACTGTACATAACATTTTTACTTCAATCTTTATGCAGGAGTCTTTAGTTTTATCCAATAGTTGAAGAACAAACACTAAATTACTCATAAAAGATTCACATGTCAGCTTTTGTTAGTACTGATGCAAGTCTTATAGGAAAAGTGGTTATTTTTTTATTACCATATATACTCGCATTTAAGTCATGTCACTATGTCACAGATCAACTTTTAAAATAAACATTTTTCCTGTGCAGAAGGCTTCTTCTGTTGATTATAGTTGAATATAACACCAGAGACAGTAGAATTAATTTTGAAGTGGTCAGTCCCTTAAAAATCAGGTCTACTGTCTTCAGTGTTAGAGTCATGCAGAAGTGTTGCTCAGACAATACAGTTCAGGAATAATGGTATCCAAATGATGCACATGTGTCTTATTTTTCAACTTGTCACTACTGTACAGAATACTGACATAATATTTTCACAGCACATCTATTCTCCCTGACTGATCTTCTAGTGAAAGTGGAATATCTGTTCAAAAATTTGTGAAATAATGATAGTTTAAGGGCAATCATCATTATGGTTGTCAGTAAAAGACACTTACATGACAACAAAAATACTCCAGTTAAATTAATTCATAAACCAAAAGTAAGAAAGATTCTTGAAAAAGCTTCAAGTTATTGTACATGCATTCAGTAGTTCTCAGCTGCAATTAGTTTATTTAATTATTTCTTTCATTTTTTTTTTTTTTTTTTTTTTTGACAAGTATATACAGCAAAGAAATTCTTCTAATAGTGCAAAGCAAATGCCTGCTTTCCTGATTGGACTATCCTCAGTTTACATACATGTGCATAGTAATTTAATTTTTTTTTATTATATTTTACCACAGATATCTAGCCCCTATAATTTACAAAAATTACAATGCAAATGCATGTCCCTTACTTTAATAGCCTGATAACAGTAATTACACTGATACATGCTGATAAGATACTGTTCTTAATCAGTTCTGTGATTTGATTTTAAGACTTAAGTCAAAGAGTATAAAAAGGCCATCATACAAAACCATTAGATGCATTATAATATTCACTAATTAAGGTTTTGAAAACATTAAATAGTTTAATAAACTATGACATTGCTACAGTATTAGTTTTCATGTAATAGGTAGCAATTTATACAACAGAGCATGACAATGCAAATGTGACCAGAGTACCAAGTATAACAAATTTATTTTTAGTGTAAATATTAATAATTGTTAAAGGTGTGATGGATGTGTGCACTGTATACTGATTATAATACTACAGTGGACCCCCGAGTATCGTAATTAATCCGTTCCAGGAGCTAGTACTTAACACGAAGTTTACGAAATTCGAACCATTATTTCCCATAAGAAATAATGTAAATACAGTTAATCCGTTCCACAAAAAAATATTCACATATAAAATATTTAAAAACAATATATATATATATACATTTACTTATCTTTATATAAGAGTTGCAGGCATCTGGAAGATAGAGTAATGAGTAATGAAGGTCCTCTTGGGCATTTTCTTCCAAAACAGGCCTGTTTCATCACAATTAAACACTTGTTGGGGGAGGAATTCTTCAGCCTCTACGAAGGGGACTCCCTGCATGCCTGCTACACTCCCTGCATGCCTGCTACACTCCCTGCATGAATGCTACACTCCCTGCATGAATGCTACACTCCCTGCATGAATGCTACACTCCCTGCATGAATGCTACACTCCCTGCATGAATGCTACACTCCCTGCATGAATGCTACACTCCCTGCATGAATGCTACACTCCCTGCATGTCTGCTACACTCCCTGCATGTCTGCTACACTCCCTGCATGTCTGCTACACTCCCTGCATGTCTGCTACACTCCCTGCATGTCTGCTACACTCCCTGCATGTCTGCTACACTCCCTGCATGTCTGCTACACTCCCTGCATGTCTGCTACACTCCCTGCATGTCTGCTACACTCCCTGCATGTCTGCTACACTCCCTGCATGTCTGCTACACTCCCTGCATGTCTGCTACACTCCCTGCATGTCTGCTACACTCCCTGCATGTCTGCTACACTCCCTGCATGTCTGCTACACTCCCTGCATGTCTGCTACACTCCCTGCATGTCTGCTACACTCCCTGCATGTCTGCTACACTCCCTGCATGTCTGCTACACTCCCTGCATGTCTGCTACACTCCCTGCATGTCTGCTACACTCCCTGCATGTCTGCTACACTCCCTGCATGTCTGCTACACTCCCTGCATGTCTGCTACACTCCCTGCATGTCTGCTACACTCCCTGCATGTCTGCTACACTCCCTGCATGTCTGCTACACTCCCTGCATGTCTGCTACACTCCCTGCATGTCTGCTACACTCCTGCATGTCTGCTACACTCCCTGCATGTCTGCTACACTCCCTGCATGTCTGCTACACTCCCTGCATGTCTGCTACACTCCCTGCATGTCTGCTACACTCCCTGCATGTCTGCTACACTCCCTGCATGCCTGCTCCACTCCCTGCATGCCTGCTCCACTCCCTGCATGCCTGCTCCACTCCCTGCATGCCTGCTCCACTCCCTGCATGAATGCTCCACTCCTGCATGAATGCTCCACTCCCTGCATGAATGCTCCACTCCTGCATGAATGCTCCACTCCCTGCATGAATGCTCCACTCCCTGCATGAATGCTCCACTCCCTGCATGAATGCTCCACTCCCTGCATGAATGCTCCACTCCCTGCATGAATGCTCCACTCCCTGCATGAATGCTCCACTCCCTGCATGAATGCTCCACTCCCTGCATGAATGCTCCACTCCCTGCATGAATGATACACTCCCTGCATGAATGCTACACTCCCTGCATGAATGCTACACTCCCTGCATGAATGCTACACTCCCTGCATGAATGCTACACTCCCTGCATGAGTGCTACACTCCCTGCATGAGTGCTACACTCCCTGCATGAATGCTACACTCCCTGCATGAATGCTACACTCCCTGCATGAATGCTACACTCCCTGCATGAATGCTACACTCCCTGCATGAATGCTACCACAGGGGTGCCATTAGGAAGCTTCTTTGGACCCATGTTGACTTATTTCACAGTGACAATCACTAAAGAACCAAAAAAAACACCAAATGTAGTGTGAATGTTTGAAAGAGCGCGCTAGGTAATGTTCTCACAATGGTAAACAACGCTTCACTGGCGGCGTCCTGCGTCCCGCGCAGGCGCGGAGCAGGTGGACAGGTCTAATACGTTACGAAACACGAGCGGTTTTACGATTCTTGAAATCGTAAAAAGCTTACGAAACACGATGTTTACGAAGTAAGAACCTTACGAAACTCGGGGGTCCACTGTATGTGGTATCTTTAATTCCGGAATTCCTACATGCTCAAAATGATTCAACTGAGGTGGAATAATTCCTCCAACAGTGCACTGCATGAAATACATTTTAATTTATTTATAAGCAAAGAACTGTAATAGCAAGGATGCTATTACAGTTTTTTATATTTGATTTAATTCTCTCAGAAAATATAGCAGGAATAATTCTTTGGTAAAGTAGTCTTAAATACTAATACAGGGTAATACAACAGGAATAATTCTTCAGTAAAGCAGTCTTAAATGCTGATACGTTTGTGATCAATTCTGCACAAATGGCACTGATAATAAACTGTTCATATTAAACTTAATTCTACATTGTCAAAATATCTTTCTTGTAGAGTATTTAATTTCACAAATTCAATCACATGAAAGCATCATAAAAGATAATGTAATATTAAAAGATATGTACCTAATGCCTGAATCAATGTGATTAACTAAGCTACCCAGCAAAATCTACTCAAATTATCCATTATATAAACCAAAAACTAAAATTTTTCCCTCTTATAAAGCAAGAAGCAAGTACGGCTACACTGCCACACCTCCTATACTTACACATCTGCCATTCAAAGGTGGCTGCTGTCGGGCAGGCGAGGAGGGTAAATATACAAAAGAGAAAAAAACTTAGAAAACCACCACCATATACAGCCAAGATAACCTAACTACAGTGCAGTGCTGGAAAACTAATGCTTGAGGGTATGTCTACAAATATTTCAATCATGAGATAGAGTGCATCCCTCATTAAAGAACTCTGAATGAGCAGCTAGTACAGTCAACAACTGCTACAGCCTTAGAACTTTATTAAAACAGAGATTAACTCTATGGCTGACAAATCCTACTTTCTAAACACACCCTGTATATCATGCACACTGAATGTAATTACTGCAAGGATGCCAGGGTAGGCTGCAATACTGAAATGCTCACATCTACAATATTTAGATAAACTTTAATTCATACACAATGCTCACATCAAAATATTTTTAGTGCAATTTTTACAAAAATAAAGTTCAATTTATAAAAAAAAAATTATTTTGCAAAAAAATTATTACAACGTAATGAAAGTGCAATGCAATAGTTTATGGCAGGCACAATTAAGATGTGTTCATGCTTGTGAAAAATAAGCAGTGACTGTGACTGACAATGCAATTCTGCTTCAAGATTTAAAACAGTGTACAGACATTAACAAATGGCAGATTTTACTTATTATCTAGGTTAAATTAACTATTATTTCCTATTAAACAATAACAACTTGCTTACCAATTTTTCTTGCCTCGATATAATAGCCAAGAATTGAATCCTTCCCAGAATGACTATTGCGCCAATGTAATGTCACACTGGATACAGTCTTGGTTAATGTTAGGTCTTTTGGCCGTGCTGGAGAGCCTGGCTGAGGCCCTGTTGTCACATTTGCTTGTACCTAATAATTTACAGATATACAATTATTTTAAATAGTAAGTGAAAAATATTTTAAGTAATTCCTGTTTTCATAGCCAGGCAATCTAATACTATTCTAATTGCTACAGCTGACTGACATTCATTCTGGGAACAATCTTCTTTTGAGGGAGTGCCTACAGTCGAGTTTTACCATACATCTCAATACATAACTCAGATACTGTATAAATAAATTAGCTACTACAGTGGAACCTCGACTAACGAACGCTCCATATAGCGAACAAATTGTGTAACGAACGCTTTTTTCGCAAAATATTTTACTAATGTAGAGAACATTTACTCGTGTAGCGAACCGTACCAGACCTGTCCACCTGCCCCGCACAAGCACGGTGAGGCGGACAGGACACCAGTCAAGCGTTGTTTACACTTGAGATAACATTACCCAGCCCGCTCTTTCAAACATTCACAATACTTTTGTTGTGTTTATTGCTGGTTCAGTGACTGTCACCATGGGTCCAAAGAAGCTTCCTAGTGGCACCCCTGTGGTAAAGAGAGTGAGGACCACCATCGAACTGAAGAAAAAGATTGTAGAAAAATATGAGTGGCGTACGTGTGAGTGAGCTTGCCAGGATGTACAACAAAAACAAATCTAGTATCGGCACTATCCTGGCAAAGAGAAATGAGATCAAGGAAGCTAATGTTGCAAAAGGGGTTGATATGTTAACGAAAAATAGATCGAAAACAGTGGATGAGGTTGAGAAGTTGTTGATGGTGTGGATAAACAATAAACAGATAGCAGGTGATAGTATTTCCATGGCAATAATTTGTGAAAAGGCAAGGAAGTTGCATGCAGATCTTGTCAAGACAATGCTGGAACCAGTGGTGAGGAGAGTGATTTTAAAGCCGGCAGAGGCTGGTTTGAGAGGTTTAAGAAACATAGTGGCATACACAGTGTTGCGAGACATGGTGAGGCAGCCAGCTCAGACAAACGTGCAGCTGGAAAGTTTGTAAGTGAATTTAAGGAGTTCGTAGAGGCTGAAGAATTCCTCCCCCAACAAGTGTTTAATTGTGATGAAAAGGCCTGTTTTGGAAGAAAATGCCCAACAGGACCTTCATTACTCAGGAGGAAAAGGCACTGCCAGGACACAAGCCTATGAAAGACAGGCTAACTCTTATGATGTGTGCCAATGCCAGTGGTGATTTTAAAGTGAAGCCTTTACTGGTGTATCATGCAGAAAATCCCAGAGCCTTCAAAAAACACAATGTTAACAGGAATAATTTGTGTGTGCATTGGAAGGCTAACACTAATGCATGGGTCACTAAGGATTTTTTCATGGAATGGTTCACTGGAGTGTTTGGCCCTAGTGTGAAGAAATCTTCTTCTTTCAACACGTAGGCCGTTTCCCACCGAAGCAGGGTGGCCCAAAAGAAAAAACGAATGTTTCTCCTTTTACATTTAGTAATATATACAGAAGGGGTTACTAGCCCCTTGCACCCGGCATTTTAGTCGCCTCTTACGACACGCATGGCTTACGGAGGAAGAATTCTGTTCCACTTCCCCATGGAGATAAGAGGAAATAAGAACAAGAACTAGTAAGAAAATAGAAGAAAACCCAGAGGGGTGTGTGTATATACATATGCTTGTACATGAATGTGTAGTGTGACCTAAGTGTAAGTAGAAGTAACAAGACATACCTGAAATCTTGCATGTTTATGAGACAGAAAAAAGACACCAGCAATCCTACCATCATGTAAAATAAATACAGGCTTTCGTTTTACACTCACTTGGCAGGACGGTAGTACCTCCCTGGGCGGTTGCTGTCTACCAACCTACTACCTAGAAGTGTGAAGAAATACCTCCTGGAAAAGAAATTGCCACTCAAGTGCCTCCTGGTACTGGACAACGCTCCTGCTCATCCTCACAACTTGGAAGAGTTGTTGTCTGACAACTTCAATTTCATCAGAGTGAAGTTCTTGCCTCCTAACACCACTCCTCTCATCCAGCCCATGGACCAGCAGGTCACTGCAAACTTCAAGAAACTGTACACCAAAGCAATGTTTCAAAGGTGCTTTGACATAATAACCTCAATCTCTGAATTGACCCTAAGAGAGTTCTGGAAAGATCACTTCAATATTGTCCATTGCATAGGCCTTATAGGTAAGGCTTGGGAGGGGGTGACTTCCAGGACTTTGAACTCTGCTTGGAGACCACTGTGGCCGGATTGTGTTGAAAAGAGGGATTTTGAAGGATTTGAGGCTGATCCTGACGACCCTGTGCCTGTTGTGGAAGATATTGTGGCATTGGGGAACAGCCTGGGGTTGGAGGTGAGTGGTGAGGATGTGGAAGAGTTGTTGGAGGAGCACAGGGTAGAGCTAACAACTGAAGAGCTGCAAGAGCTGGAATTGGAACAGCATCAGACCAGAGCTGAGGTTATTGATTCACAGGAGGAGGAAGAGAGAGTGAAGGAGGTGCCTTCTTCAGTGCTTAAAGAAATTTGTTCCAAGTGGAACGATGTGCAAAGTTTTGTTGAAAAACACCACCCTGAGCAAGCTGAAATGAGCCATCTGTGCAACCACTTCAGTGACAGAGCCAAGTTGCACTTCAGGAAAATATTAAACAGGCGCCTGAAACAGAGAATTGTGGACAGTTATTTCACGAGGCAGGGATCCAGTGACTCAAGCTGGTCCTAGTGGCATTAAAAGAAAAAGAAGGGAAGTAACCCCAGATAAGGACTTGTTACCTGAAGTCATTTTGTAGGGGGATTCCCCTTCCAACCACTAACACCCTTCCCCTGTCTTCCTCCCTATCTTCCAGATGCCTGCAACTCTCTTCAATAAAGGTAAGTAAATGTTATTTATCAATCTGTTTTTTATTATTTAATATTAGAAGTAGTATTTATAGTTTTAATAATGTTTTGTGTATGTAGAACTATAAGTAAAATGTATTTTTTGTGAAGATTTTTGGGTGGAACGGATTAATTGTATTTACATTATTTCTTATGGGAAATAAGGTTTCGAATTACGAACTTTTTGTGGTAAGAACTAGCTCCTGGAACGGATTAAGTTCGTTAGTCGAGGAACCACTGTATTTTGCTTACACAGAAATAAGAATGTGTGAAAATATTATAAGGCTGCCATCACAATCTTACGAGAGCAAAAACAGAAGTATTAAAACAGGAAAAAACAAAGGTATGCTGCAGAGAACAAGAATATAGTTCACAAAGTAGGACTACAGAATAATATTAAATATAAACACTTAAAGAATAAATTCTGTGTAGTATCTGCAGCACATCTACTGATGAAGGAGCTTTGTTAAAACTGGACACCTCACCTGGCTAAACATTTAGAGAAAACTTTAATCACATTCTCTTTTTAACTTTTAGAATTCAGAATTATTAAAAATACCTCTTGCTTACTATCCACTTTCTACATATACATAATCCTAACATCTCATTACTCCTGGAAACTTCTACCATATTCATTCACACATGATAAAATCCCTAAATGACATGGTTAGTAATTTATATTTTTCAGAAGGATATACATATTCCTTCATAAGGTAATGCAAGATAAACCATGAGTTAATTTATTCTTAAGAGGTTAGAACTAGTGAACAATTTCACAATTAATATAAAGTAAATGACCAAGATATCAACCTATTTACCTCTGGACCATAATCAACAGTCTGTGCTCTAACGCTAAATTCGTAAGCAACTTCTTCCTCTAGTGATGTCACCAACAAGTATGATGAAGTTACTTTCTGTTTTACTTGCTTACTAAAGTCTGAAATTATAAAATGAAAGTTAATGACAAAAGTCAACTATAAAAAGGAATCAAATGACAGAACAATTACAAAACTGATGCAATGTCCCAGTAAATTTTGGAAGTATATAACAATTGCATGTAACGTATAAACCCTGAAAACCACTCCTCTGCAACCATGAAGATGCTGACTTACAGTATTTCCCAGTTTTGAGGAGCTAAAATAAGATAAGGTTGAAAAACACATCTGAACTTAAATGACAAACATATCCCATCAGAGGATTCCAATTTTGAAAAACTGAAGAAAAGTTATGGAGTTGTTAACATGCCTTCCACTCCTAGTGGAGACTAACTGCAATGTTTTCCTATAAATGGTACAGCATTTATAACAAAGTTATGATATAAATTATTTAATAATGAAACTAATACAAATCATTTCAATAATAATATTAATTTAAATTTTGCTATTCTATTAAGAAATTTACAACCTCTCACACACCAAGCCATAAATTCAACAACAATGAAGAAATACTAAAGTTTATATTCAAAAGTAATAGTATTATCATCAGGATCATAAGCTCCAGAAAGAGATGTGCTTTCAATTAAGATGTGAAAGCATTTGGATTTAAGAGTTAGTAAATGTACCATTAAATAATTTTTTTTAACAAACCGGCCATATCCCAACAGCATTTTAGTCGCCTCTTACAACACACATGGCTTACAGAGGAAGAATTCTGTTCTACTTCCCCATGGAGAAAAAACTTTTGTTATTACATATGGAAAACAAATCTCATATTCAAAACTTAAAATGGCATACAGCTGTCCAATCCATCAAGCAGCTTACTTTCATCAGGCCTGGCAGTCTCATACGTAACAAGGTATCCCACGATCTTCCCATTCGGTCTTGCAGGAGCATCCCAAACAACTTTAAGACTATTCATTGTGATGTCAGTGAAGCTTAAATTAGCAACAGGTCCAGGGAGATCTTGAAGTGTTCTTGCATATACAGGTTCTGACTTAGGGCCATCCCCAGCCGGGTTAAAGCACAATATGGTAATAATATATCGTGTATACATGTCCAAATACAGCAGTTCATAATTTGTAGTCGAGGCCCCAATTACTTCAATCTCTTCCGAGCCTTCTGGATCTTTTTCGCTTCTATAGAAAATCTTGTAGCCAAGAAGTTCCCCATTTTTATCCTGCTCCTCTGGTGGCTGTTGTGAAAATAATTCTATTTATTATCTAATATATCATTAATACCTTGAGGCAAGATTAAATATTACATTACTCATAATATCAGGCTATTTCATTAATAAATTATTCAATATTATTCAATATTTAGCTTAAATTTTCAACAATGTCCCAGTAATCTAACAGAATCTATTATCATAAAGAGAAGCATACCTCCCAGGAAATTTTTACTTCAGTTGATGATAAAGCCTCAGCTTTTACATTCTTGGGATTGCCTGTTGGGACAGCTTCTCCTACATACACTGTGGATGGGGCAGATGATGGTGACTCTCCCTGAGCATTATAAGCTACCACCAACACTTCATAATTTGTATCCACCTGGCAAATATAAATAGTACAGTGTAATTAAGTCAAGTAGCCAAAGCCTACAGGAAAAAAATATCTGCAGTTTCTTCAGGAATTCATACCATGGAAAACTAATTAAATTTATTCAGAATTGGTAACAAGATATTATTTTGACTAGTCCTTTCATAACTCACATACTATACCATATTACCAAGTCTCTATGCTATGTAAAAAGTTTTCAACTTTTGATTCAACAATGATTTCTGAAAATTTTATAAGATTTCCTCTGCTTTCAATTTCTAATATATCATGTTACTTAATGCTGCTCAAGTGATCTTCAAACTTCACCATTACAGTGGAACCTCGAGTTACAAGTGTCCCAACATACGAGTTTTTCGAGATACGAGCCATTGCTTGGTCAATTTTTTGCTCTGAGTTACGAGCGAGCTTCCCCCGCTTCCCCTCAACCCAAAACCTGCACACCTCGCTTGTTTATCTATGATTTCATGCTTTAATTCCATGGAGATTATCCTCTTTTTCTTCTCAGCACTGTCCTTTACACTTACTTTCTTAGGACCTATGGTTAGAAAAAAGAAATTTGGCCAAATGACTGTAAAAAATGTAAGCAAAGCATGAGAGAAATGCTCCCACAGTGAGGTAAACAGTGCACTGAGTTGGCAGCGTTCTGAAGCTCTCATTATCATAATAATTATTATTATAATAATTACTATTATTATTATTATTAATTTAGAGAACTGGAGCACAGATCCAAGTGGTTGAGCAATCCTCAGCACAATATGAGTAGCTTTTGAGTAACTGGTAGGTATTAGGTACAGTTTGTCTGGTTAATTTTGAGTGATGAGGTGATTTCTTAGTAGCGCCTTAAACTTATTTGCAGACAGGGGTTCTTTAGTGTGTTCTGGCAATGAATTCCAGATCTTCGGGCCCTTTACGTGCATAGCATTTTTGCATAGGGAGAGATGGACACGAGGAATATCGAAGAGTGATTTGTGTCTCGAATTATGGCTGTGTGTTCTGTTATAGCTATCAAGGATGAGCTTGAGAGGAGGGTTTATATTTGAGTATAGTGTTCTGTGTATGTAGTAGGTGCAATAATAAGTGTGGATGTTTTGTATATTAAGCAAGTTAAGGCTCTTGAAAAGTGGTGGAGTGTGTAGTCTAATGCAGGAGTTGGTAATCAATTGTACTGCAACTTTTTGTTGGGTTATTAAAGGCTTAAGTTGATTTGCTGTGGTTGAGCCCCATGTACAAATACCATAGGTGAGGTAAGGGTAAATAAGAGAGTGGTACAGAGCTAGAAGAGCTGATTGGGGTACATAATACCGTATCTTTGAAGGATGCCTACTGTTTTGAAGACTTTCTTGGAAAATCTAGAGTATATATCATGTTTCTGTGTTAATTATATTATTTATTATGTCATATTAGATGAATTGTGATAGATAAATAAGCCACAGAGTTGAAATTAGCGTCATATTCAAGTATTTTGTCCTGCCTCCAGAGAGCAGGAATTCCGCTGGAATGGATTAATGGCATTTCAATTAATTTAAATGAGGAAAATTGATTTGATATACGAGCAAATTGAGTTACGAGCTTGGTCACGAAACGGATTAGACTCATAAGTCGAGGTTCCACTGTATTTCTAAATATTAAATAATTAATCAAGATTTGTTGCTCTGAATAATATTCAAATTTAACAGGAATAAGAAATTTTAACATTCATTGAATATTTCTCAGGTCTCTCCTAATATTACATAATGTAACAACACATTACTGCTGAATCAAGTAAGTGTTGAGATGAGTGATAGAAATACAGTGGTCCCTCGACTTTCGGTCGGTCCGACTATCGGTGATTTCGAGTTTCGATGGCTTTTTTCGGTCAATGTTTCCCTCGCCAACCGGTCATTCCCTCGACTATCGGTCCGTACCAGACCTGTCCGCCTGCTCGCGCTTGCGCGCCTCGCAGGACGCCAGTCTAGCATTGTTTACCATTGAGAGAACATTACCCAGCGTGCTCTTTCAAACATTTCACAATAAATTTATTGTGTTTATTGCTGGTTTAGTGATTGTCACTGTGAAATAAGTCACTATGGGTCCAAAGAAGCTTCACAAGTCGATAAAGGCTATAGCACCAGCCAGTGATAAAGTGTAGCATTAACAGTGTAGCAATGGAAATAAGTCACTGACTTTTTTGGGTTATCCTAGGTTTTCTACACATATGCTGCTATGTATGATAATCTATGTAACTGGATTTGTGTATACCTGAATAAACTTACTTACTTAAGCAATTAAGCTTATTTATTTATTTATTTATTTATATAAGTGTGAATATTTCTTATTTATAAATTATGTACATTGTTTGTGTGAATAATGGTGGTGGCTTTCTGTTGCCGCCGACCACCACCACGGCTTATGGTCAGTGGCCCTTATACCCAACAACAACAATGCACTACCACCAGTCCTTACATTCGTAATGACATGTTTTATTCATTCTAGAGTTTATATCATGTTTCTATGTTATTAATATTGTTTATTATGTCATATTAGATGAATTGTGCTAGAAAAATAAGCTGTAGAGCTGATATTACGTATTGTCACATTGAAGGACTATCTTGTCCTGCCTCCAAACAAACTCTCCCGACTCTCTCATACACCAACAAGAGTCTTCAATAAAGGTAAAACTTATTTAACTGTTCCTTTGTCCATTATAATTATTGCTTTATATTTATTTCTCATTGTTTTCTGTATGTAAAACTAAAGTATGTATTTATTTAAAAAAATGAATTTTTTGTAAATATTTTTGGGTGGAAACGGATTAATTTTATTTACATTATTTCTTATGGGAAATAAGGTTTCGACTTTCAAATAATTCAAGTTAAGGTCTAGCTCCTGGAATGGATTATGACCGAAAGTCAAGGGACCACTGTACAGTGGACCCCCGGATTACATACTGCTCCAAACTCGAACAATTATGTAAGTGTATTTTTGTAAGTGCTTTTGTAAGTGTATTTTTGGGGGTCTAAAAGGACTAATCTAATTTACATTATTCCTTATGGGAACAAATTCGTTCGGTAACGGCACTTGAACAGCATTCTGGAACGAAATAATGATGTAATCCGGGGGTCCACTGTCTGCACATGCAGACAGATTTTCAAATTTAATGATAGAAAAGGAAAAACTAACATGAGACTAAAATAATAAGAGAAAAAATTCAAATGTACTGAATGGAGTTCTGAGCTCTTTCAGACATTCATTATGCTGGATAAATATAGAAAGACATATTCAGTAAGAATAAAGGAAAGTAAAAATAAGGAACAGAATTAGAGGAATAAATAGAATGAGAGTTGCATGTAGAATAACCAACTAAAAATATAAAATATTCAGCATAGTGAATAACTTGATTCTAGTATTCAGATGATAACCAGCTAAGAAATATTTACCTGAAGATCCTCTAATACAACTTCTCTCGCTAGAGTATCCTTCAACTCCTTCTGCTGCATACTGAAGGCTGTGGGAATGTCTGATATCTGACGAAATTTAACTCTGTAGCCACCAGTCTTGGTATCTCCACTCCAGGAGTTAGGGAAGAGGGGTGTCCACTCCACCCGCACACTCTTTGTTGTTATTGGGATGACCTGAAAAACCAAAAGCCAAATTTGAATAAGAAAATATTTTACTTATACTGCTTATTATCAAATGAGAAATAAAATACAGTGGACCCCCGGCTAACGAACACCCTGGAAATCGTACAATTATGTAAGTATAATATTGTAAGTGCTTGTGGAAGTGTATTTTTGGGGGTCTGAAATAGACTAACCTACGTGACATTATTTCTTAAGGAAGTAAATTCATTCGGTAATGGCATTTGAGCAGGCTTCTGGAATGAATTTTGTTCGTTAGCCAGGGGTCCACTGTACATTGTTATTTCTTAAAGATACTTCTATTTATGTAAAATGGTTTAGAGTAATACTACTATTTATTTAAGCAAAAGCCAGTGATGATTTTTTCTTTTTTTTTTTAACAAACTGGCTGCTCCCCCCTAAAGCAGGGTGAACCAAAAAAGAAGAAATGGAAGTTTTTTCCTTTTTACATTTAGTAATTTTACAGAAGGGGTTACAGCCTCTTGCTCCCTGCATTTTAGTTACCTTTTATGACATGCATGGCTTACAGAGAAAGGATTCTATCCCATGGAGTCAGTGGTATTTGTTTTAATTTCCCTTGATTATTTTGTAATAAGCTACTGCCCACTGGATTCTATGTGCAGATATTTCAATTATGTGGGATCCTATCAATGAATTCTAACAGATTAGCAATCTTTGATTTTAAAATTAGTTTATAATAAGAGAGCTAATAATCCCTTGATCCCTAGGTAGTAGGTTGGTAGACAGCAACCGCCCAGGGAGGTACTATCATCCTGCCAAGTGAGTGTAAAACGAAACCCTGTAATTGTTTTACATGACGGTAGGATTGCTGGTGTCTTTTTTCTGTCTCATAAACATGCAAGATTTCAGGTATGTCTTGTTACTTCTACTTACACTTAGGTCACACTACACATTCATGTACAAGCATATACTATATATACACACACCCCTCTGGGTTTTCTTCTATTTTCTTACTAGTTCTTGTTCTTATTTCCTCTTATCTCCATGGGGAAGTGGAACAGAATTCTTCCTCCGTAAGCCATGCGTGTCGTAAGAGGCGACTAAAATACCGGGAGCAAGGGGCTAGTAATCCCTTCTCCTGTATATATTACTAGGTAGTAGGTTGGTAGACAGCAACCACCCAGGGAGGTACTACCATCCTGCCAGGTGACTGTGAAACAGAAACCTGAAACTGTTTTACATGATGGTAGGATTGCTGGTGTCTTTTTTCTGTCTCATAAACATGCAAGATTTCAGGTACGTCTTGCTACTTCTACTGACACTTACGTCACGCTACGCAACCATGTACACGTTTATGTATACACACTCATCTGAGTTTTTTTTTATTTTATCTTAATAGTTCTTATTCTTATTGCTTTTCCTTTCATATCCATGGGGAAGTGTTTGAATGTTTGAATGTGCGTGGATGTTGTGCGAATTATAAGAAAGAGATGATTGTAGATGTTATGAATGAAAAGAAGCTGGATGTCCTGGCTTTAAGTGAGACAAAGTTGAAGGGGGTAGGAGAATTTCAGTGGGGAGAAATAAATGGGATTAGGTCAGGGGTTTCAAATAGAGTTAGAGCTAAAGAAGGAGTGGCAATAATGTTGAATAATCAGTTATGGCAGGTAAAGAAGGAATATAAATGTATAAATTCAAGGATTATGTGGAGTAAAATAAAGGTTGGATGTGAAAAGTGGGTTATAGTAAGTGTTTATGCACCTGGAGAAGAGAGAAGTGTAGAGGAGAGAGAGAGATTTTGCGAAATGTTGAGTGAGTGTGTGGGGAGTTTTGAACCAAGTGAGAGAGTAATTGTGGTTGGGGATCTTAATGCTAAAGTGGGTAAAAATGTTGTGGAGGAAGTAGTAGGTAAATTTGGGGTGCCAGGGGTAAATGTAAATGGGGAACCATTAATTGAGCTATGTGTAGAAAGAGGTTTGGTAATAAGTAATACATATTTTATGAAAAGAGGATAAATAAATATACAAGGTATGATATAGCACGTAAGGAAAGTAGTTTGTTGGATTATGTATTGGTGGATAAAAGGTTGATGGGTAGGCTTCAGGATGTACATGTTTATAAAGGGGCAACGGATATATCAGATCATTATTTGGTTGTAGCTACAGTTAGAGTAAAAGGTAGATGGGACAAAAAGAAAATGGCAACAGCAAGTAAGAGAGAGGTAAAAGTGTATAAACTAAGGGAGGAGGAAGTTAGGGTGAGATATAAGCAACTATTGGCAGAAAGGTGGGCTAGTGCAAGTATGAGTAGTGGGGGGGGTTGAAGAGAGTTGGGATAGTTTTAAAAATGCAGTATTAGAATGTGGGGCAGAAGTTTGTGGCTATAGGAGGGTGGGTGCAGGAGGAAAGAGGAGTGGTGGAATGAAGAAGTAAAGGGTGTGATAAAAGATAAAAGGTAGCTTATGAGAGGTTTTACAAAACAGAAGTGTTAATAAAGAGCAGAGTATATGGAGAGTAAAAGAAAGGTGAAGAGAGTGGTGAGAGAGTGCAAAAGAAGAGCGGATGAAAGAATGGGAGAGGCTCTGTCAAGAAATTTTGCTGAAAACAAGAAAAAATTTGGAGTGAGATAAACAAGGTAGAAAGCCTAGGGAACAAATGGATTTGTCAGTTAAAAACAGAGTAGGGAGTTAGTAGATAGGGAGCTGGAGGTATTGGGTAGATGGCGGGAATATTTTGAGGAACTTTTAAATGTCGATGAAAAAAGGGAGGCAGTAATTTCATGTACTGGCCAGGGAGGTACAACATCGTTTAGGAGTGAAGAAGAGCAGGATGCGAGTGTGGGGAAGGTGCATGAGGCATTACGTAGAATGAAAGGGGGTAAAGCAGCTGGAATTGACGGAATCATGAGAGAAATGTTAAAAGCAGGGGGGGATATAGTGCTGGAGTGGTTGGTATTTTTGTTTAAGAAATGTATGAAAGAGGGGAAGGTACCTAGGGATTGGCAGAGAGCATGTATAGTTCCTTTATATAAAGGGAAGGGGGATAAAAGAGAGTGTAAAAATTATAGGGGAATAAGTTTACTGAGTTTAGGTAGTAGGTTGGTAAACAGCAACCGCCCAGGGAGGTACTACCGTCCTGCCAAGTGAGTGTAAAACGAAAGCCTGTATTTGTTTTACATGATGGTAGGATTGCTGGTGTTTTTTTTCTGTCTCATAAACATGCAAGATTTCAGGTACATCTTGCTACTTCTACTTACACTTAGGTCACACTACACATTCATGTACAAGCATATATATACACACCCCTATGGGTTTTCTTCTATTTTCTTACTAGTTCTTGTTCTTGTTTCCTCTTATCTCCATTGGGAAGTGGAACAGAATTCTTCCTCCGTAAGCCATGCGTGTCGTAAGAGGCGACTAAAATGCTGGGAGCAAGGGGCTAGTAACCCCTTCTCCTGTATATATTACTAAATGTAAAATGGGAAACTTTCGTTTTTCATTTTGGGCCACCCCACTTTCGTGGGAAACGGCCGACGTGTTAAAAGAAGAAGTTTACTGAGTACTTTCGTTTTTCCTTTTGGGCCACCCTGCCTCGGTGGGAAACGGCTGACGTGTTGAAAAGAAAGGAAGGAAGTTTACTGAGTATACCAGGTAAAGTGTATGGCAGGGTTATTATTGAAAGAATTAGAGGTAAGACAGAGAGTAGGATTACAGATGAGCAAGGAGGCTTTAGAGTGGATAGGGGATGTGTAGATCAAGTGTTTACAGTATTTAGATAAAGGTAGAGAAGTTTTTATTGCATTTATGGATTTAGAAAAGGCATATGATAGAGTGGATAGGGGAGCAATGTGGCAAATGTTGCTAGTGTATGGAATAGGTAGTAAGTTACTGAAGGCTGTAAAGAGATTTTATGAGGATAGTGAGGCTCAGGTTAGGGTGTGTAGGAGAGAGGGAGATTACTTCCCGGTAAAAGTAGGTCTTAGACAGGGATGTGTAATGTCACCATAGTTGTTTAATATATTTATAGATGGGGTTGTAAAAGAAATAAATGCTAGGGTGTTGGGGAGAGGGGTGGGATTAAATTATGGAGAATTAAATGCAAAATGGGAGTTGACACAGTTACTTTTTGATGATGATACTGTGCTTATGGGAGATTCTAAAGAAAAGTTGCAAAGGTTAGTGGACGAGTTTGGGAGAGTGTGTAAAGGTAGAAAGTTAAAAGTGAACATAGATAAGAGTAAGGTGATGAGGGTATCAAATGATTTAAATAAAGAAAAATTGGATATCACATTGGAGAGAGGGATTATGGAAGAAGTAAATGTTTTCAGATATTTGGGAGTTGACGTGTCAGCGGATGGGTTTATGAAGGATGAGGTTAACCATAGAATTGATGAAGGAAAAAAGGTGAGTGGTGCATTGAGGTATCTGTGGAGACAAAAAAACGTTATCCATAGAGGCAAAGAAGGGAATGTACGAAAGTATAGTGGTACCAACACTCTTATATGGGTGTGAAGCATGGGTTGCAAATGCTGCAGCGAGGAGGAGGCTGGAGGCAGTGGAGATGTCCTGTCTAAGGGCAATGTGTGGTGTAAATATTATGCAGAAAATTCGGAATGTGGAAATTAGGAGAAGGTGTGGAGTTACTAAAAGTATTTGTCAAGAGGGCTGAAGAGGGGTTGAGGTGGTTTGGTCATTTAGAGAGAATGGATCAAAGTAGAATGACTTGGAGAGCGTATAAATCTGTAGGGGAAGGAAGGCGGGGTAGGGGTCGTCCTAGAAAAGGTTGGAGGGAAGGGGTAAAGGAGGTATTGTGGGCGAGGGGCTTGGACTTCCAGCAAGCATGTGTGAGCGTGTTAGATAGGAGTGAATGGAGACGAATGGTTTTTGGGACATGACGATCTGTTGGAGTGTGAGCAGGGTAACATTTTGTGAAGGGATTCAGGGAAACCAGTTAATTGATTTAGTTGGACTTGAGTCCTGGAAATGGGAAGTACAATGCTTGCACTTTAAAGGAGAGGTCTGGGATAGTGACAGCTGGGAGGGACAATTCTCAGCTGTCGTATCTGAGCTCCTCTGCAAAGACAGTGATTATGTATGAGTGTGGTGAAAATGTTGAATGATGATGAAAGTATTTTCTTTTTGGGGATTTTCTTTCTTTTTGGGTCACCCTGCCTTGGTGGGAGACTGCCGACGTGTTGAAAGAAAGAAGAATACCTTGATCACACTGCTTTCTCTCTTGTCCACATACAGTTCATTACTATCTTCCCATCATATCAGTGGCTACAATCTAGTAGCATGTTCATTAGTGCATAAATTCTGATACTGTCTATTAGCAACCAATTCATACCTTAATATCAGTTGGAGGTTCGACAGGTGCAGCAGGAAGCGTCCTGACCTCCACACTGCTGTCACTCCAACCACTTGCCCCAATGTCATTGGTTGCTTTAAGTCTAAACTTGTAAGCAGTAAAGGGTTTTAGATTCTCAGCAGTGTAGCTATTCCCAGAATAATCTATCCTTTCATCAATGGTTTGCCACCCACTATTACTTTCAGTGTACTGGACAGTGTAATATCTGGAAAAGAAATTGTTCACTGAAATTAATCAAATTGATTAGTTACTACATGATAAAAAATAAATACTATACAGTATTATATACCACAATATAAGAACCAAGCAACAGCTATCTGCATACAGATCATACAAAAAGCAAAAGAATTTCCCATAATTGTAAAACCATTAATAATGCAGGTTCAAACTCACCTAATGGGAGCAAATCCATCCCTGCCAGGGTTCCAAGAGAAAGTTATAGTTCTAGATGTGATTTGAGAGTGTGAGACTGAAGGGCGAGAGGGAGGTGCAGGCAGTTCTCTATTATTCGTCGTGTACACAGGAGCTTTTAATGCTTGGCCGTAACCTAGATGTGTGCGTGCACTCACCAGGAACATGTAGTAGCTCTCAGGCTTTAACTCTACCGCCCTGCAATAATGGATAGCATTCAAAAGTTACAATGAAATAATATAGTTTTTCTTTTGCATACTGATGAGAAATCTATCTCTATTTTTGATGGTTCATTGTTTTACAGAACTCCACATTTTTAAGTTGTACATACTGTAGTAAGGATGAAACAAAAATATAATCTATCAAATTTAAAAAAATTCTGTTGACATTCATGTCTATAAACAAGACATCCACATATTTACTTGTAAGTACGCGCAGTAGGACCAAACTCCAAAGTATTGTTGACATCTGTGCTCTCAGCTAGATGGTATACAATGGAATACGCTGTTATCTCACCATTTGGCTCTTCTGGGACATCCCAAATAATACGTGCGTATGTGAAGGACACATCAGGAAAAGAGATTTCTGATGGTGGCCCAGGAACTGAAAGATAATTAAGAAAAATACTGTATATTTTGTGAAATAAGCGATTTTAGATAAGTAACGCACAGCAAATTTTAATCAAGTATACAACAACAGTACAGGCATCATAGCCTACAACACTAATGAAGATTAGTACATAGCGTTAATTACAGTGGTCCATGGAGTTATGACATTAATACACTCTAGAAGACATATCATACCTCCAAGCTATCATACCTCCAACTTTAAAATACAGAGGTACCCCAGTTTACGATGGTCTCCAAACTCGCCCTTTTATGTAAGTATTTTTTAAATGCTTTTGTAAGTGTATTTTTGGGGGTCTAAAAGGACTAGTCTATTTTACATTATTCCTTATGGGGATAAATTCGTTTGGTAATGGCACTTGAACAGCATTCTGGAACGAAAAAATATCGTAAACCGGGGTACCACTGTACATGGATTTATGGTAATATGTTCCAAGACCCCAGAAGTATAACTTTTATTATACCTTGGGCATGTATGCTCAGAAATAACTTGCAGGCACTGTACCTCCCTTCATTTGCTTTTCTCTTGTCCACATTAACAAGTCTTTCCATCTATATGATAATATCTCTACCTTTTTTTTCACTAACTTAGATTCATTAGTCACTTTAATATTCTTTATTATTTCTATTTCCTTGATAATAGCAGTTATGGTTGATTGTAAAAAGCTATATTCATGCACCAATACACTAATTTCTTGCTTGATCTTCAGAGAAATAGCCTATTTACTGCACACTTTAGGAAGTATAATGACTTGGTATTGCAAAAGATGGTGTAATTAAAACACAAATACACTTAGAAAGGGTAAATAATCCACTATTACTGCATGGAAACAATTGTGAGGGTTAATCGTAACTCCAGCCCATTGTAACTCCAAGGACCACTGTATATAAACTACACATATACTGCATATAATAAAGAATATCTTTAGTTTCCTCTTTTTTTGAGGGGGGAGACGGGGAGACAGCCAGTGTGTTAAAAAACATAATTATTGCATTAAGACCTTATACCACTTAGAGATTTAACTTGTAAGATTTATGATGATGTGTCATTATCAGATATATAAGGTATTTGAGAGGGCTTCAGCATTTCGCAGTTAATTCTAACCTACGTATTTTAAACACTGCCCCAGGTTTTAGTTTCAATGACTACATGGCAGATTGTTCTACTCATCTACAACTCTACTGCTATAATAGTACTCTCCTACAGATGGGATCCACCCCTCAAGTTCTTTCAAGATTCCACTTCTACCACCTTACATTTTCTAAATGCACAAATTGGTATATTTTATTATGTAATATGGCACATAAATCTTAAAAGATACAATGATGGTAGAGAGATGAAGTATACCATGCACGAGGTTTGAGAAACAGGGCCACAAACTAGACACAGTGTCTATATACTATCTTGCAGGCAACTGAATGTAACATACAATACTCTCTATATATAGTATGCACAAATCATAGCCATTTCAAATGAAGTATCACACAATTTGAGTTTATATCAGAAACCATCTTTGCTACTAAGCATCAAAATTATATCCATCCAAACAAATGTATGTACAGCTAACCCTCCACTTTCACGAGCTTTGAACATTCGCGAATGCCCAGCCGTAACATGTATATATACAATAGTATTTTATGATGTTTTCACGTGTTTTATGATTGTTCGTGGTTCAATAGGTTAAGGAAGCTGTATTGTTAGGCTAAGTAAATGCTATTACAGTGGTCCCTCGGTTTTCGTGCATCTCCAAACTCGAACATTTATGTAAGTGTATTTTCGTAAGTGCTGTTGCAAGTGTATTTTTGGGGGTCTGAAATAGACTAACTTACGTGACATTATTTCTTAAGGAAGTAAATTCGTTCGGTAATGGCACTTGAGCAGCATTCTGAAATGAATTTCCGGCGAAAAACGAGGGACCACTGTATTATATTTCCCTACAATATATTTGTGCATCAAAACATTCGCGAACGCTACAGTACAGTATTATATTTCCCTACATCATATTTGCGCACCAAACATTCACAATCCCCTAACACTCGCGAATGTGGAGAGCCTCCTGTATACTCAATACCACAACAGTGTGTGTGTTTAGCAGCAACTGAAGGGTAATAAGTACAGTGGACCCCCGGTTTACGTAATTAATTCGTTCCAGAATGCTGTTCAAGTGCCGTTACCAAATGAATTTGTTCCCATAAGGAAAAATGTAAATTAGATTAGTCCTTTTAGACCCCGAAAAATACACTTACATAATTGTTTGAGTTTGGAGCAGTACATAAACCAGGGGTCCACTGTACAGTGGTCCCTCGACTATCGTAATTAATCCGTTCCAGGAGCTATTACTTAACACGAAAAATACAAAATTCGAAACCTTATTTCCCATAAGAAATAATGTAAATACAATTATTCCGTTCCACCCAAAAATATTCACATACTAAATAATAAAAAACAGATTAATAAATAACATTTACTTACCTTTATTGAAGAGAGTTGCAGGCATCTGGGAGATAGGGTAACGAGGTAATGAGTAATGAAGGTCCTGTTGGGCATTTTCTTCCTAAACAGGCCTGTTTCATCACAATTAAACACTTGTTGGGGGAGGAATTCTTCAGCCTCTATGAAGGGGAATCCCCACTCCCTGCATGCCTGCTACACTCCCTGCATGCCTGCTACACTCCCTGCATGCCTGCTACACTCCCTGCATGCCTGCTACACTCCCTGCATGCCTGCTACACTCCCTGCATGCCTGCTACACTCCCTGCATGCCTGCTACACTCCCTGCATGCCTGCTACACTCCCTGCATGCCTGCTACACTCCCTGCATGCCTGCTACACTCCCTGCATGAATGCTACACTCCCTGCATGAATGCTACACTCCCTGCATGAATGCTACACTCCCTGCATGAATGCTACACTCCCTGCATGAATGCTACACTCCCTGCATGCCTGCTACACTCCCTGCATGCCTGCTACACTCCCTGCATGCCTGCTACACTCCCTGCATGCCTGCTACACTCCCTGCATGCCTGCTACACTCCCTGCATGCCTGCTACACTCCCTGCATGCCTGCTACACTCCCTGCATGAATGCTACCACTGTGGTGCCACTAGGAAGCTTCTTTGGACCCATGGTGACTTATTTCACAGTGACAATCACTAAACCACCAAAAAAGACACCAAATGTATTGTGAATGTTTGAAAGAGCACGCTGGGTAATGTTCTCTCAATGGTAAACAACGCTTCACTAGCGTCCTGCGCAGGCGCAGAGCAGGCGGACAAGTCTAATACGTTACGAAACACAAGTCCATTTACAATACACAAAATCACAAAAAGCTTACGAAACACGATTTTTACGATATATGAGCCTTACGATACTCGGGGGTCCATTGTATATACAAGTAACACTGGTAACTATACTATATAACATCCATTACTTACCATCTTCATGGGTTTGTACTAAGAGAGGTGGAGTGGATAATGTTCCATCACCCAGCCTAGTATAGGCCAAGACTTGTACAGTATATTGGTAATACTTTCGAAGTTGGGTTATGGTTGCAGCAAATGTATTGTTGTTGCGGATCACTTTCTCTTGTGGCTTCATGTTTTTACCTAGAATGAGATAATAATAAATTTGGCAATCACATTTGTGAAAAATTTTGTGTGTATGACAGAATAAGAAATAAACTGGATAAATATTATTTTAACTTGTTTGGACACAGCTGATGTAGGAAAAAATAAAAGAAACACTTACCTAATGAGCAAAGTTCATTTTACACATTAAAAATTTCTAACATCCTTAACCCTTTTGGGGTCGGTGCCGTACTAGTACGTTTTACGAGCAGGGGTTGGTGCCGTACTAGTACGCCCAAATTCTAGCGGCCTCAATTTAAGCAGAAAACGTCTGGTAGGCATACATATGAAAGAATGGGTCTGTGTGGTCAGTGTGCGCAGTATAAAAAAAATCCTGCAGTACACACTGCATAATGAGAAAAAAAACTGACCGTTATTTTTTTTATTAAAACAGCGACTTTGCAGTCGATTTTCGTATGGTATTTATTGATGTATTCTCGTTTTCTTGGTCTCATTTGATAGAATGGAAGATATATTACAGAAATAGAGATGATTTTGATTGGTATGACAATGACAAGTACCTTGAAATTGAGCTCAAATTAGCGAAAATGTTCGATTTTTGCCGATGTTCAAGAGTAAACAAATCACACCATGCGTCCAGTACACATCAACTGGCGAGTCTTATATTCATGCACAAGTGCTCTGATATTATTTATACCCTTTTTACAATGATGCAGTTGTATACATAACAGTAAATCTTCTATTTTTGTGATAATAAAAATTCAAAATGGAAAGCAAAAGTAATGGAACAGGGGCCTGGAGACGTGGCTAATGAACAGAGAACATGTTATTTTAGTGCCAGGAATGTCTGCCTTGTTTACTCTGGACCCTATTTTGAAATTGGTATCGTTTGAAATTTGTGTGAAATTGGAAAATTGCCATTTTCTGACCACTATTTTGGGTAGATGAAATTGGTAAATAGGCAGTTTCTTCTACTCATTCGATAGAAAAAATGGAGTTCTAGCGAAATAGCTATAATTTTAGGAGACTGAAACATTGGAATTTGTCGAAAATAGGGCTCGAAGTGGGTGAAATCGCCGATTTCGTTAGTTTTCGATCAAATTTCATAATTTTGGTGGCGTTATGATCGGAAAAAAATCTCTATCATTTCATAAGAAAAAATTAATTTTTTTTTTCCAAAAAATTTTCGACCCCAGGAACACTTTCCCGAGAAGGACTGTCGACCTCCAAAGGGTTAAATACTGCACTTTACCTTACCTATAACATCTTGCATATATTTAGCACTATTAATAACATAACTTTATAAGGTATATAAAAATCCCATATTTTATTAAATGAAGATGAAGGGAATTTATAATATTAACCAAGAAGAGTAAAAATAGATCTAACCGAAGAAAGGAGAAACTATTTTGTTAATAAAATTCTAATTATTTTTCTTACAGCATAAATTCTCTTATAAAAGGAATCAGTCAGTCTAGTGACAACTTTACTAACCCTTTCAGTGTCAGAACCCATGATCTGAGAATTGCTCTCAGGGTAAAAAAAAAGTAAAAATTATTATGAAATAACAGAGAATATTTTTCTGAAGATAATGAAACTAAAAGTACAAAATTTGATGGAAAACTTATGGAATTACACTCACAAAGTTAGCAGTCGTGGCGATATTTAAGCATCGGCGATTTTGCCCAATTGGAGCCCTATTTTCAGCCAACTCCATTGTTCCAATCGACCAAACTCTCAACTATTTTGCTAGTATTCCTTCTGTTCTATTGAATGGGTACAAGAAATTGCCCATTTACCTATTTCAACTACTCAAAGTGATCAGAAATTTATAATTTGGCCAATTTCACAAAAAATTCTTTTGAATTTTGCCAATTTAAAAATAGGGTCTAGAATAAAAAATGTAGTCATTCCTGGAACTAAAAAACATTTCCTCTGTTCATCAGTTATGTTCCCAGGCCTCTCCTATATTACGCTTGGTTTTCATTTTGAATGTTCATTCACACAAAAAAATAGAAGATTTACTGTTATGCAAACTACTGCATTATTGTAATAACTGTATAAATAATGTCATAATGTCAGCACATTTGTGGACACACATTAGGTCGACCAGTTGAAAGAATATTGGACAAGTGACAATTTCTGTACTCTGGAATATCAGCAAAAATCCAACATTTCTGCTACTTTTAGCTTAATTTCAAGCTACTTTCAGTCCTGAAATCAATCAAAATCATCTCTATTTCTGTAATATATCTTTTATTCTATAAAATGAGACCAAGAAACTGAGAATACAACCATAAAAACCATACAAAAATACACTGCAAAGTCGCTGTTTTAAACCAAATAACAGTCACAGTTTTTTTTCCTATTATGCACTGCTTGCTGCAGAATTATTTTTTATATGGTGCACACTTATCGCATAGACCTATTCTCTTATATTTAGGCCCACATTTACTGCTCACAGCTTATCTGAGTGAACTAAGCTCATGGCGTAGTACTATGGGACTGACCCACACTGTAGTACGAGACCCACCCCAAAAGGGTTAATTTTTTTATTTTTTAACACGTCAGCCTTTCCCACTGAGGCAGGGTGACCCAAAAAGAAAGAAAAACCCAAAAAGAAAAAAAATTCATTATCATTCAACACTTTCACCATCACTCGTACATAATCACTGTCTTTGCAGAGGCACTCAGATATGACAGCTTAGAACATCCCTCCAAACTGCCAATATCCCAAACACCTCCTTTAACCCTTAAACTGTCCAAACGTAGATATACGTTTGCGTGCGTACTGCCCCGAACGTAGATCTACGTTTTTTTTCAAATGCTTTTAACCTTGCCACGATAAGCCTGAGTTGCCTAGAGATTAGAGAATGGGTCTGTGCATTCATTGTGTGCAGTATTACAACATGTGGGAATGACAAACAAAATGCACTCTTCATTTTAAAGAAAAAGAACAATTTATTTTTTTCTCAAAATATTCGGTCAGCTACGCACGTGAACGTATATCTACGTGTGGACAGTGAAGGCATTGTACTTCCCATTTCCAGGACTCAAGTTTGGCTAACTGGTTTCCCTGAATCCTTCACAGAATATTACTCTGCTCACACTCCAACAGCTTGTCAGGTCCCAAAAACCATTCGTCTCCATTCACTCCTAACATACTCACGCACACTTCCTGGAAGTCCAAGACCCTCGCTCACAAAACCTCCTTTACCCTTTCCCTCCAACCTTTTCGAGGACAACCCCTACCCCGCCTTCCTTCCTCTACAGATTTATCGCTCTCCAAGTCATTTTACTTTGTTCCATTATCTCTAAATGACCAAACCACTTCAACAGCCCCTCTTCAGCCCTCTGACTAATACTTTTAGTAACTCCACACCTCCTAATTTCCCCACTACGAATTCTCTGCATAATATTTACACCACACATTGCCCTTAGACATGACATCTCCACTGCCTCCAGCCGCCTCCTTGCTGCAGCATTTACAACCCATGCTTCACACCCATATAAGAGTGTTGGTACCACTATACTCTCGTACATTCCCTTCTTTGCCTCCATGGATAACATTCTTTGTCTCCACAGATACCTCAATGCACCACTCACCCTTTTTCCTTCATCAATTCTATGGTTAACCTTATCCTTCATAAACCCATCTGCTGACAAGTCAACTCCCAAATATCTGAAAACATTCACTTCTTCCATACTCCCTCCCTCCAATGTGATATCCAATTTTCCTTTATCTAAATCATTTGATACCCTCATCACCTTACTCTTACCTCTGTTTACTTTCAACTTTCTATCTTTACACACCCTCCCAAACTCGTCCACTGGTAAGAATTAAGAAATATATACGTACTTGAAAATTATATATAATAAACAATCCTTCAGCATACACAGTTTATATTTTAAAATCACACAGCACTACATAATTCATCTATTTCAAATTCTACAGTGCTTGGCATTAAAGTATGCCGATTCCCTGGGAGGGTTATCGATGAGACCAAGGGTTATGCTGGCTTTGCAACTCTAAAGTAGAATGTCTCAGGATTCCTTAAGGCTACTGGCTGCATCTTAAGTGCCTTTAAGGTTTGTGTGGTGGATGGTTTTGTGTCTGTGGTTCCCCTACACCATGTGGTCTTGAGGACTTAGGTTGTTGAACATTTTAGACTATTGACGAATTAATATAGGCAGGATTAAGTTGACGACATGAGACAATTGCAAAGATCACTGGATTACAAAAGGCAGGCCATCAAACAAAGGAACTAGTAGAAGCGACCAATGTGTGCAAGTGTGCAGCTAAGATGTGGTTGCATCAGTTTCTTGAGGACATGGTTGATGACATGCCCACATCAAAAAACATGTCCAGGTAAGCCTCTAAAAACGTTCCCACTAACGTATACCTGCTCTCTTATCATTTGTCTGAATCTTTCATACAGTGTGGTGCAAAGGTTTTATGCAAGACAAAGCTCCTTGCAACACCACAAAATCTGTTGTTCAGTGGCTTCATGTCTGTGGAGTACCCTTTTATGAATGGCCAGGATATTCCCCAGACTTTAACCCCCATTGAGAACCTCGTAGCTGTGATGGAGAGATCTACTAAGGAAAGGATATCAGCCCAGTCCCACTGCTTTAGGACATTGTCTACAAGTTGAGGGAAAATTTACCCATGAAACCCTGAAGAATGTGTTATTAACTTCCTAAACAACTGAAGAGGTCCTAAAACACAAGGAATGAACTAGTTTGGGGTCGTGGTTTTAGAGGGGGAGCCATTGTACTTTAATGACGAGGGATGTAATGCTGTGATATAATCAAGGCATTTTCTAATCCTTTAAAATTTGTTTTTCTAGTTTTAATTTATTAAATTTCTTCCCTATTAACTTTTGAATAACACCAAAAATTTCATTGCCTACAAGGAATCTTCTTTCATATAGTATGTCTAAAGTTACAAAAAAATTTTAATTGCATAATACTCATTAAAAGTTACCCTTAAAACATTGTATTCATGAATGCTGTTGATAATCAGAATCACATATGTGACAAAACTTACCAACATAAACCACTTTGTACCCTTCTATGATACCATTCTGGTGAATCTTGGGTACCTCCTTCCAACGTACGACAATTGTGGTTGAAGATGTTGCATTCGCACTCACATTATCAGGTCCAGCACTTGGCACTGAAAGTCATATGATATTTCATTGGTGAAATTTAAACACTAATATGTAAGTTTGTATTTTGAGAATGATATGATTAAAAAACAATCATGAGTTTAAATTTGGTTTTCCTTCAGCATCAGAGTGATATGTAAAGATTACCTTATCACTAGAAAAAATAGAAATGGCTACTAGAAAAGTATTATATTTGAAATATATTTTGCAGAACCTGTATTATATAGACACAGCATGCTTATAAACATAAATGGCTGTTACAAAGAGATAAATTGGAGAAAAAAAGAAAGGCTACACTTGTGCCAAGTAGGTTCTCTCAAGGGCATGAGAAACAGAGATAGGTGCAACAGTATAGGCTCTCTATCTTTCTATTACACATAAACATGAACTAACAGCTACCGTCACAGTTCTAGTTACAAAGATGTTGTGGAGACCTGTGTCTCTTGATGCTATTTTTCAGTCAGAGCAATTACCAAATACTTGAGAGAAAATATAAATTTTTTTAACATACCGGCCATCTCCCACAAAGGTAGGGTGACCCAAAAAAAAGAAGAAACACACTCACCATCACTCACACTATCATTGTCTTGCCAGAGATGTTCTAATACTACAGTTCAGATGCCCCCCAAACTGCAAATATCCCTACCCATTCTTCAGAGTGCAGACACTGTACTTCCCACTTCCAGGACTCAAGTCCGGCTAACCAATTTCTCCGAATCCCTTCATAAATGTTACCTTGCTTCCACTCCAACAGCATATCGTCATAAAAACCACTTGCCTCCACTCACTCCTATTTAACACACGTGCCTTCTGGATGTCCAATCCCCTCGCATACAAAACCTCCTCTACCCCCGTCCCTCCAACCTTTCCTAGGGAGACCCCTACCCTGTTTTCTCTTTCACTACAGATTTTTATACCCTCCAAGTAATCCTATTTTGCTCCATCCTCTCTAAAAGATTCAAACCATCTCGACAACCCCCTCCTCAGCCCTCTTGGATAATACTTTTAGTAACCCCACACCTCCTACTAATCTCCAAAGTACGAATTCTCTGTATAATATTTACACCACACATTGCCCTCAGACACAACATTCCCACTGCTTCTAGCCTCCTACTTGCCACTGCATTATATATTCCCTTTTTACCTCCATGAATAACGGTGACTCCACAAAAGCCGCAATGCACCACCCACATTTCCCTCACCCCCTCATCAATTCTATGATTCACCTAGTCTTTCAAAGACCCATCCGCCGACAAATTCACTCCTAAATATCTGAACACATTCACTTCCTGGATCCATACTCCCTCCTTAAAATCTAATCTTTAATTGCTTAAATATGTTCACTTTTAATTTCCTTCTTTTACATACTCTCCCCAATTCTTCCACCAACCTTGAAAATTTTCTTCAGAATCTCCCAAAAGTACAGTGTCATTGGCAAAAAGCAACTATGACAACTCCCACTTGTATTAGATTCTATATACAGTGGACCTTCGGTTTTCGTTCACCTAAAAACACGAACAATTATTTAAGTGTATTTTCGTAAGTGCTTTTGTAAGTGTATTTTTGGGGGTTCTGAAATGACTAATCTAATTTACATTTGTCCTTAAGATAACAAATTCGTTCGGTAACGGCACTCAAACAGCATTCTGGAAAGAATTTTCGGCGAAAACCGAGGGTCCACTGTATTTTAATCCCACACCTCTCCCAACACCCTAGCATTCACTTCTTTTACAACCCCATCTATAAATATGTTAACCAAGGTGACATCACACAGCCCTGTCTAAGGCCTACATTTACTGGAAAATAATCTCCAATAAAATCACAGAATGAACCTCATCTAATCTAAAATGATAAAATTAAGAACAATACTAAGTACACAGCACAGTTACTAGCAGAGCAAATAACAATGGTTTAGCATTCGATTTAAACAAACACTACTAAGTATCATATAATTTGAGAAACATGGGAAATCTGTTATACAATGAATAAACAAAGACCAATACAAGGACAGAAACTTATCTAAGCACACAAAATTATGTGTTGTTATATGATAAAATTTACATACCCCTTAGCAACTTTAGTTTCCTGATTAAAGCTAGTATTACAAAAAAAATATTTTCAATTTTTCTATTTGCAGCCATAGAAAAGAATTCTTTATTAGCTAAAAGTATTATTATTATTTTTTTCAGTTCCTTATATGTAAGAGCAGAGTAAGTCAGCAAATATAATTAATAAGGTAGCATAAATTTCAGATTCTTTGGCTTCATGAAAATCTACCATGTATACATATTTCTCTTAGAAAGTAATTAATGACACTGAGGCTACAAAGGCAGCAACTGCTATATAAACATGCAAGCCTTGATACTTACCAATGCCTTCAAAGAGTATTTTTTATCAATAATTACAGTACTACACCATGACAATTTTCAACATTCCTCTTTTTACCATTAATTCTAAGACAATCACTAGAACATCTTATATGATGTTATTTGCAAAGAAAAATTTGAATCTTCAAGCATTGGTCATGAAAACATTGCCCTCCCCACTGCCCTATCTCTGATACACACATTTATCTTGGAAAAGACCCATATATATTAACTGAAGATTCTATATATAGTCAAAATATTCAGTGTTGTAGTTACTACTACCAGAGTGAAACATCAAGAATATAAGACAGATGCATATATTTTCAATCTGAGATGTAATTTAAATGTGACTCATAGGAATCTTTCTTAACAAGACCATGAAAATTAAAAGCCTTTTTCTCTTAAAGTAGTACTATCACAAGTAACCAAGATAAAATGACTAACTACAGATATGACTAAGAAGATTTAGCCAGTGAACAAATATTGCATAACACTTAAATTGCTCGGGGCATTTCATACAAATAAAATTCTTCAGGGGGCTAGTAACCCTTCTCCTGTATACATTACTGAAGTTAAAAACAGAAACTTTCGGTTTTAATTTTAGGCCACTCTGCCTCGGTAGGATATGGCCGGTTTGATGAAAAAAAAAATACAGCTCACCAGATTCTCTAGTTCTTTCTATTGCAGCAGGAGCCAAAGACGATGGGCCAATGTCATTTACTGCAACCATTGTCACTTCATATTGTGTGTACTCTTGCAAAGATACCAGCTGATGTGAATTAGCAGTGTTATCGTATACAAAATCTTCAGAAAATTCACACTCGCATCCAAGTGGTCGATATCTGATACGGTAGCCCTGAGGTGCACCATACCATTCAAACTGCTGTAAAGGCTGTTAAAAAATTGCATATATTAACACTATGCATTTCTCTTCAATAACAAGTCATTAAAAACCACTCCATTCACTCCTATCTAACATACTCAAACAAGCCTGCTAAATGCTTATGCTCCTAAAACTCAGTTTCATTTATCCCCTCCCTTCAACTGTTACTGAGACAAACCTACCCCTCCAACCTTCCTTACACACACACACTCACTCTCTCTCTCTCTCTCTCTCTCTCTCTCTCTCTCTCACACTCTCTCTCACACACACACACACACACTCTCTCTCTCTCTCACACACTCACACACACTCTCTCTCACACACACACACACACACACCTTTTCTTCTCACACCTCACACACACTTCTCACACACCTCTCCACACTCACACACACCTCACACTTCTCACCTTCACACACACTCTCTCACACACTTTCACACACACTCCATCACACACACTCTCTCACACACACACTCTCTACACACACTCTCTCTCTCACACACACATCTCTACACACACACACTACCTCTCACACACACACTTCCACATTCCACACACTTCACACACACACTTCTCTTCACACACACTTTCACACACACACTTCTCACACACTACACACACTTCTCACACACACACACTTCACACACACACTTCTTCACACACACACACTTTCTCACACTTCTTCACACACACACACTCTTCACACACACTTCTCACACACTTCTTCACACTTTCACACACTCTTCACACACACTCACACACACCTCACACACACTTCACACACTCTCTCACACACTTCACACACTTTCTCACACACTTCCACACACTCTCACACACACTCTTCACACACACTCTCTCTACACACACTTCCTTCACACACTTTCACACACACACTTCACACACACTCTCACACACACTTCCACACACTCTCTTCACACACTTCACACACACTCTCACACACACTCTTCACACACACTCTCACACACACACTCTTCACACACACACTTCACACACACTCTCTCACACACTCTCACACACACTTCTCACACACACTCTCCACACACATCTCTCACACACACACTTCTACACACATACTCTCACACACACTTCACCCCACACTCTCACACACACATTCACACACAACTCTCACACACACTTCACACATCTCACACACACTCTCCACACACACTTCACACACATCTTCAACACACACTTCACACACTTCACACACACCTTCTCACACACACTCTCACACACACTTCACACACACTTCACACACACTCTCACACACACACTTCACACACACACTCTCACACACACTTCACACACACACTTCACACACACCTCTCACACACATT
>WNWK01003884.1:0-2500 GCA_009830355.1 Cherax destructor
GGACCAAGTGATAAGGCTGAGGAGAGAAGATGGGGAACTCACAAGTAATGATCAAGAGGTATGTGAGGAGCTCAACTTGAGGTTTAAGGAAGTATTCACAATGGAGGAAGGAAGGCAGCTGGGTAGACAGGACATGGTTCGTCACCAACAAGGGATGTACCAAGTGCTAGAGGGCATACACACAACTGAGGAGGAAGTGAAGCAGTTACTCAGTGACCTCGATACCTTCGGGAAGGAGCTGAGGTACTGAGTGTGCCACTTACCACAATATTCAACACATCCCTTGAAACTGGGCAGCTACCTGAGGTATGGAAGAAGGCCAACGTAGTCCCCATTTTTAAAAAAGGAGACAGAAAAGAGGCACTAAACTATAGACCGGTGTCACTTACATGTATAGTGTGCAAAGTCCTGGAGAAAATCATCAGGAAAAGAATGGTGGAACACCTTGAGCGGAACAGGATAATAAACACCAGACAGCATGGATTCCGGGAAGGCAAATCCTGTGTAACAAACCTCTTAGAGTTCTATGATAAAGTAACAGAGGTAAGGCAGGAGAGAGAAGGGTGGGTTGATTGCATTTTCCTGGACTGCAGGAAGGCCTTCGACACAGTTCCTCACATGAGATTAGTAAAGAAGTTGAAAGAACAAGCAGGTATAACAGGAAGGGCACTGGAATGGATCAGGGAATACCTCAAAGGAGGCAACAACGGGTTATGGTGCGTGGTGAGGTATCACAGTGGGCGCCTGTGACGAGTGGTGTACCGCAGGGGTCAGTCCTAGGACCAGTGTTATTCCTGGTATATGTAAATGACATGACGGACGGGATAGACTCAGAAGTGTTTCTATTCGCGGATGATGTGAAAATAATGAGGAGAATCACATCGGAAGAGGACCAGGCAGGGCTGCAAACAGACCTGGACAAGCTCGACATCTGGTCTAGCAGTTGGCTTCTCGAATTCAATCCTCCAAATGCAAAGTCATGAGGATCGGAGAAGGGCAAAGAAGACCGCTGACAGAGTACAAGCTAGGCGGACAAAGGCTACAAACCTCGGCAAAGGAGAAAGACCTTGGAGTGAGTATAACGCCAAGCACGTCTCCGGAGGCACACATCAACCAGATAACTGCGGGCATATGGGCGTCTGGCAAACCTTAGATTAGCGTTCCGTTACCTTAACAAGGAATCGTTCAAGACACTGTATACCGTGTACGTCAGGCCCATACTAGAATATGCAGCACCAGTCTGGAACCCACACCTGGTCAAGCACGTAAGGAAACTAGAGAAAGTGCAAAGGTTTGCGACAAGGTTAGTTCCACAACTCAGGGTCTGTCTTATGAAGAAAGGTTGAGGGAAATAGGACTAACAACACTGGAGGAAAGAAGGGTCAGAGGAGACATGATAACGACATACAAAATATGGGGGAATTGACAAGGTAGATAGTGACAGGTTGTTTCAGAGAGGGAACACAGAAACAAGGGGACACAACTGGAAGCTGAAGACTCAGATGAGTCAAAGGACTGTCAGGAAACATTTCTTCAGCCACAGAGTAGTCAGGAAGTGGAATGGACTAGAGAAAGATATAGTGGAGGCAGGAACCATACATAGTTTTAAGACAAGATGATAAAGCTCATGGAGCAGGGAGAGCAGAGACCCAGTAGCAGACAGCGAAGAGGCGGGGCCAGGAGCTGAGTCTCGACCCCTGCAACCACAATTAGGTGAGTACAATTAGTGAACAATTAGGTGAGTACACACACACATATATATATATATATATATATATATATATATATATATATATATATATATATATATATATATATATATATATATATATATGTGTGTGTGTGTGTGTGTGTGTGTACTCACCTAGTTGTACTCACCTAGTTGTGGTTGCAGGGGTCGAAACATAGCTCCTGGCCCCGCCTCTTCACTGCCCGCTAGTGGGTCACTCTCTCTGCGCCATGAGCTTTATCATACCTCTTCTTAAAGCTGTGTATGGAACCTGCCTCCACTACATCGCTTCCCAAGCTATTCCACTTCCCGACTACTCTGTGACTGAAGAAATACTTCCTAACATCCCTGTGATTCATCTGAGTCTTCAACTTCCAACTGTGTCCCCTTGTTGCTGTGTCCCATCTTTGAAACATTCTGTCTGTCAACCTTGTCAATTCCTCTCAGTATTTTATATGTTGTTATCATGTCCCCCCTATCTCTCCTGTCCTCCAGTGTCGTCAGGTCGATTTCCCTTAACCTCTCCTCGTAGGACATACCCCTTAGCTCCGGGACTAGTCTTGTTGCAAACCTTTGCACTTCCTCTAGCTTCTTTACGTGCTTGGATAAATGTGGGTTCCAAACTGGTGCTGCATACTCCAGTATGGGCCTAACGTACACAGTGTACAGGGTCCTGAACGATTCTTTATTAAGATGTCGGAATGCTGTTCTTAGGTTTGCTAGGCGCCCATATGCTGCAGCAGTTATTTAGTTGATGTGCGCCTCAGGAGA